>CABFVX010000132.1:57565-88685 GCA_902151425.1 Timema shepardi | reverse complement strand
GGGGGGGGGGGGCGAGTGTTTCCCAAATGGTTTTCCACTCTCCCTCCACGAAAATGCGGGTTCACTTCCTCTAATTCAACCTTACCAATTCCTAATCCATTAGCGTAATTAGTACTTATAACCATAATCTCAAACTAAATATAATATTAACCCACATACTGTATTCAGAATTTACTTACTCTATGGGATTAGGAACTCGATAGTTCAATGTAACACAAAATACCCCGACTATCACTATATTTAGCTACCTCTATTCAGTCCCATTACACCCTATCACTTTCAGGTCCATTCTATTGTTATCTTCCCATCTTCGTTTAGGTCTTACCAACGGTTTCTTCCCGTTGGGTTTGGCAGTCAATACTCTGAACCTGATTCTAGATCCTTCCATTTGCACTGCATGTCCTGCCCATCGCAATTTAAGAGATTTGATTATTTTAAAATGTCTTCTGATGAATACATGTTATGTAGCCTTCACCACTGCTTAGTAGCCTCATCTTTTTTTGTAATAAATACTTTCCTAAGCACCTTGTTTTGAACACCCCAATTATTTTTACTTTATCACTATTTTATAGGTAGAGAACATATTGTGATCGTAAAAAAAATCGAAATTATTTTGATAAATTTCAACGTTTCATGACCCACTGAATCAGAAATACCCCTGAATATCGGTTTATCTGCACCACGGTGTAGAGCCTAAACTATTTTACCGATTTTGCTAAAACTTGGTATCTAGGGATTCATAGGGTTGTTCCGAGGTTTTTTTTGTAGTTGTAGGGGTGTACATCCAACCCTAAAATTAAGGGTAGTTTACTGAAGGGTGAAAGAGTAAAAAATAAATTTTATCAAGATCGGCTGTAACGACTTTGTTTAAATTTCGTTTTTAAGCATTCATCATTATTACAAGCAAAATGGCTGCTCTCCCTTTTCGTCAAAATGACATTGAGGATTCCGGTCTGAAGCGTAAATTCTAATATTTTTTATCAGACCTCTATAACTCTTTGATAGGTGAAATTACTTATAATTGGATTTATGTAGAACTATTTATATTAAAAATCTTTTTTGAAACAAATTGTTATAAAACCAATCATTTTCAATGTGTACGTAAATATATATATTTTTTAATTTTCCGAACACAAAGTATTGTGAAAGTCAAAAATATCTAAGCCTAAATGTTGATGGATATCTGCTTTTCCTAGTCCCCCAAATCCTAAAATTGGGTTTTGAAATGCCGTTTGTCTGTGTCTCTGTCTAATCCTTAGATTAAGAGTAGTTTACTATGGGGCGAAAAAAGAAAGGAACGTCTTTTTTCAAAATCGGCTCTAACGATTTTGATTAAAATTCGTATAAGAGTTGATTAAGATTATAAACAAAATGGATATTTTAATTTTTACATAAAATAACTTTTAGGGTAGGTAATTTACAGAAGCAGAAGTTTCCATATCTCCGCAAGTATTTGAGATACTAAATAACTTATCATTGCAAAATTTCAGCACTAATAAAAATAAAAAACTTTTAGTTGAAATATATTTTTATAAAACCAATAGTTTCCAAGATATTGGCTAGTATACTAACAATTTTGTGAGCTTTAGATGTACAGAGATAATACTCATGTTTTAGCGCAATAATTCTCTAAGTCGATAGAGTAATTAAATACTAGTAAGTCTTTCAAAATTCTAATGTTATTTTTCATTAAACCTTTAAGGGGAAATGTATGTAATGATTTATCTCTACCATTTTAGTCTCAATAGTCAAGATTTACATCTTATATTTGTCAAATGATGAATTTATTAATAACGCGATGACCTACTGATGTGCAACACTTAATAAAATGTCTAAATTTTAATACAAAGTGTTGACTTTTGTGGACGCAACACCATTTTTTTATTGGTCCAAATATACAAATGAGGATATTAATTCTTTAAAAATAAAATAATAAAATTTAAAACCGGGAGGAAAAAAATGTTTCTCTACAGTATATTGCAGTTTATTTGCTAATGTATATTATTTCGTTTCACATATATTACGAGTTTCTAATAAATATCTCCATTTTTAAACAACATAATGAGAAAGTCCTTGCGGAGTTCCATACCATTTATTTTATACATGTAAAGAGACCACGTTTCACAGCCACATAGACAAATGGTGAAATTATTGTTTTGTATATTCTGAGTTTTACATTCCTTGAAAGCAGGCGAAAGTGTCAACAATTTACTAATTGAGTAATAGCATGCATTTCCCAACTATATCATTTTCCTAATTTCTATTCTAATATATTGTTTTTAGTTAAAATAGTTCTCAAATATTAAAAATTACTAACCATGTCTAATGATTTGTTGGCAGTAATCTCTAAATTATCATCCTCAATTCGTTTTTTCAATGTGACCATACACTTAAACTTTTCAGCGTTCACTTCTAAGCATATTTCCCTAATATCTTCTAATAAAATGTCTGTATTTCTTGCAACAGTTTCCTTATTAGTGACCTACAAATATAAATCATCCACGTTTCCTATTAGCCGAATTGTACCATTTAATGTAAATCCTTTTCTTATTTCTTGCATTATTCTAATTCAATAAACTAAAGTTATATTAAAAAGTAATGGGGAAAGTTCATCTCCTTGTTTCAACACATTATATATTTAGAAAGTGCCTGATAAGTGGCATCAAACCCGTATCTTGCCAAGCGTATCAGTCAAAACTACCTCGATTAGCTTGGCATGGCCAGAAATCGGAGAAAACATAGAGCAACGTAGCAAGGCATAGCTTAGCTTTCTGTGTAAACAAGCACATATAAATATATGGTCCACTATTTTTCTAGAGAGTTAGCAGAACCGAGCTTAGCTTAGCTTTCTGTGCGTACTGGCATTTAGACATATCTTTGCAGCTTAGTTGGGTAACTAATGTACAAAATTGTTTAAAAAAAGCAATAATGATAAAAGGGATAAGAAGATATAATCAAAAAGGGCAAAAATGATAAAAAGTCCAAAAAGAACTAAAATGTCACAAATGTCAAAGAAGGAATAATGGAAACAAGAGAGAAAACATTGTAAAAAGGGCCAAGAGTAAATCTAATAAAAAACGTATAAAATTAAATAAATTAAAAGAGTGTAAAAATTAAAAAGCAGCATAGACAACAAAAAGGGTAAAAAGGGAAGGTAAGGGTTAAGAGGATATAAAGGTCAACGTGTTAAATAGCGTAAACGGGGTGGAAAGAGTTTAAAGGGCAGGAAGAGTAACAAGGTTAAAAAAGATGGTAGACAAGGTTTAATTGTAAAAAGAGGTGTAAAGGGGTAAAAGGGTAAACAAGGCAAAAAAAAGAAAAAAAGAAATATTATATTTGAATAAATTATGCACAAAGTTTAAAAAGAGGTAAAAAATGTATAAAGCGCAAAATGGGTAAAATGTGTAAACGGGGAGAACGTAGTGAACTCTGTTTAAAAAAGGTGCTAGAATACTTTTTATTGTATTTAACTAAAACCAATTATTTATGCTCTCTACACTTTTCTTGTATTTTTATTAGCTATTACAGATAAGAGTTAAGAGTATTGCTTATATAAAAGTTAATTTCCAAAATATGTGTTAGCACTAAAAATATATTTAGATCATATCAGTATTTTGACTACTTTTGCATTTTGTATCAAAATTTAAAACAACAAAGGATTAATATTTATACATAATTTAAAATTTGGTTACTATTTCCTGTGGTTTATTTTACATACTAAAGGTAACAAAGCTACTTTATAGATCTCCGTTTGACAAACATGTACACCAATTGGTCAATATATATGCGCTGGTATTTAAAGATCTAAATATGTTTCACTTAGCTGAAGGATTTTTTTTCTTCGACAAATTCCAGTCTTTCAATCATGAACTTCACAAAGTATCAAGACTTTAGGATAGATTCAAATCATCTACTAAATAAATTGAGGTCACCCAAAGGCTTATTCCGTGTTTAAGGCTTATATCCAGAATATCTTAGGTACTGATCCATAGAGATTAGCTGGTCATCTTTAGTGTCCATCAAAGATGGTTTATTTTTCGGGAGGCTTAGAAACCAGCATTGACACCACTGCACTGGTACTAGCTGTAAATGACGAATCTGATAGTGGGAGGCAATGAAGGATATTGTATATTATGCTTATATTTCAAGAACATTCTGGATATCTTAGTTAAACAGAATTCACAGTATGTAAAATTGAGGAATTTACTCTTGCCATACATTGGAACATTAAATGGCATATACTTCATAGATTATTTAATCCTTCCTTTTAAATACACTGCATGGTTGTCGTAATAGGCAATGTAAGAAGCCCAACACTTTTCTGATAAACTATTTTTAACAAAAGCTCAAATGATTTATTAATTTGTGTCTTTTTCAGCAAGATTTTAACATACAAGGAAAACCAATCCAATGGTGTTCCCTGATAAGGAATTGGTGTGCAGAGAATGAAGGTCCCACATTCTATTCCGGTGTCTTGGTTGTCATAACTTGATTGAATTTGACTCAGTTATCGGGACTAGTACTGTGAATGACGATCACATATTAGTTTGTGATACACATTAATGAACTATAAAAACGGATTTCTTAAAAATCTGTGAGTGATAGCATAATTTTGATTTAACTATGTTATAAGTAATACATATAATATTTAAATAACCCATCATGTATTAGGAAACCAAACCTGTAAATAACAATGTGATTGATATTCGTTCCTTATTTTATTTTGGCCTATAAGAGTACTGAAATTATTAATAAGGTTTTTTAATTGGAAAACATGTTAGTGCTAACAATTATGAACAATATTGATTTATATGAGTTTTTTATAATTCCTTAGCTCAAAGTTTTTCTCCAAACGTCTACTGATGCGTTGAGAGAAATATCTTAAAATCTTCTCTTTATGGTATTCGTTAATTTGAACATATTGATGATTTCCTACAGACGCACAAATTATCTCAACTTGCCCAATTATTGTTAGGCAAGTTGTTGTGTTTTATATAAAATAAATAAGATAATGGGAGTAGGTAATTAGTTTCGTCCCAAGTATTAAATATATTTTATATGAAATAATACACTCAAACAAATACTTAGGTAAGATACATGTCTCTGTGAGAATGAAAAAGGAGCATTTTAATTTAAATCAAACTTCTCTAAGTACAACCCTCTCTCCCCTTCACCCTTCTTTATGTTAGAAAATACGGAGGCTGGCGAAAGGGCGTTTTTATTATATATTCCTAAGCTCTATAGTAATTTATAAATATAAAATTGTTAGTTTTTCAAAGTTCATCCCAAGAAATAATATATTAATTAACTAAAACTATTAAGGTTTGTCGGTACATTCAATTGTCTATCTGCGTATTAGTTTATTGCTAGCAGACTAAAAAACTATTAGTCGAGTAGCAAAGGAACCTTTTTTTGTACTTTTTATATTTTTTCAGGGAACCGAGTAGGCTATATATATATATATCTCATCAAAATTCTAAGCAGTTTAGATAAAAACTACCGTTAGTGTTAAAACTGAGTCTTGAATTTAAAAAATTCTAATATATTAATGTTTAATGTATAAATCTTATTTGTAAGTCTCCTTGCCAGTGGGTGGTTTGGAAATGGAAATAATATGAATGGATATAATTTAACAGGAAATTGTATTGGGTGCGCTTTTTGCGATTGTCAGCTAAGGCTTAGATGTCCTAAGAGTATGCTTTCAGTAATATGGTTATGCATAGTGTTAATTAATATGATTTTCTTTTGTTTATTGGTATTAAACCAATACAATAATATTGTTTGGTAGGTTAAGGCGCTTAATATAGAGTGCTTCTTTCAATTCGCCTCATTTTTTTAAATAAATAAATTTGAACTATTTATTTTGGTGTTTATTGCACCAATACCTCAACTTAAAAGAGCCACTATGACCGTGCTTGATTTGAGTCTTAAATTTATGTGTGTTTTAACTCAATTTATAATGATGTTAGTGATTTAGATTTAAGTAATTTGGTTTCTTGATACCAAAATGACAGGTAAATGATATTTGGTTTAAAGAGTGCTTACGATATAGTGCTTCCTTTAATTTTCTTAGTTTTTGTTTCTTAGATAATAAATATAACCATATAAGTAAAAACTATATGGGTAGTACATACGATAATAAAAACAAATAAGATATTTTTTTAATGGTCGTTTGTTTGTTTGTTGCCAGTAAACTCAAAAATTATTTATCATTTCAAGACGGGACTTCTTTGATTGTACTTTTCAGGGAATAGGTAAGCTATATACCATCATGATCACTCACCCGCAAGCGAAAAAAGTCAGAAACCTGACTTAAACATTGATAATTCATTGTTGCTAATGTTGAGGGTATATAAATTGGCGCGTGATATGAGCAGGGGTGTGGAAGAGGTGGGGGACCGATATCCTGTTTTTTCATGAATATTCGTAAGCACATAAAACTCTGATCTTGACTAAGTTTCATTCTTTTCTTACATTTGAAGTTTTGGAAGGTGATTATGTATTGTTAAGTGTGAGCGAAGCCATGATAAAATGAAAGTCTTAAATACAATTTGATAATCCCATTTACTGTAATTTAACTTACTGTAAAATGGATGAACGAAAATGGAACACTCATTTAAAAAAGTACTAGATCCCAACGAAATCTCGTTTTCCTAGTAAATTTTTAGTTTGTTTTTTTCTGCACGCTCAGTGGCTCATTTGTACAATCATTATTGGTTTTCAGTGTCATACAATTCACACAACCCATGAAAAATTTTCCCCTAAAATTATTTATTCTTTTTTATATGTGCATCGCACCTTACTCTACATACACGTCCAGCGCAGCATCGGAATTGCGTCCCTAGTATTAATCCTCTGATAAGAAAAATACGAGCTACGTCCCTATTATAATAAAGGAACAAATGGACTTCATCCTAAGTTTTTTTAGTCCACAAACAAATTGACTCCCAACCTGTCATAAGGTACCTTCATGGGTTGTTCCATTGATTTGCATTGTTCCATCCATCATGCTCCCTCTTCGGTTCTACTACACACACTTTAAAAACACTGGAGAAACTGAAATCCTCGTTGGAAAATTATTAGACACTAAGATGAGTAAGGAAGAGCCTTTTTTTATTAGTGAATGAAAATGAAATAAATATCTTACTATTTTTTACGGTAGCAAACGTGAAGTTTTTGCAACAACTTGGCGTCATTTACTTAGACGGAACGTTTTATGTTTCCCCAAAGCTGTTTTTGCGATTATTCACCATTACACGCAGTAGATTTTAAATATAGAGTCTTTTTGTCTTCTTTTCGCTTTGAAACAAAACCGCAAACAGAATGCAGCACCTTAAAAGTCAATTTTAAAATTTAGTAAAATTTGTTTGGGCATATACAGTACTCATTAACTATGAAGAGGTTATTCATCAAACTGTGAGAAGATTGTACTTATCAATTAGGCCAAACTTGCTGGAGGAAAATCCAACAATTAAAACCTTACTCAAAAATATAAGGCTACAGATTCTGAAATTGATTAATTTTTAAAATACCTTTTAAGACTATCATTCCTAAATCCTGTCAACGTGGACGACTGCTCTATTGATGACCTCATAGCGTTCCTTCCCGGCAATGACAGAGTAAGAATCTTTACTGTCTTAATTTTAGATATGTACGTAACATAAAATGCAAAATATCCACACTACATCTGGACAGATCAATCTCTCGCTACACTACGCACCAAAGATTTATGCTAATATTTTAATCTCAAAATAAATAGAATACTATTCTCGGCATACCCGAATCTTTTTCAGTTTATAGACGTGTTAAAAAAACGTACAATGCGATCCCTATGTACAAATTGTCAGCAAAGGATAGTGACGATGTAAGCAGAACACAAAGAATCCTTCATGAGGGAGCAAATTTTAAAGTATTAATCTAGTGAAATATCTCGATTTGCATTTATCAAAAGTGTTTTTTACAGTTAATATTTGCTTGTTAACAAAAGTTTCCAATCAGTGTTAAACGCAAAGCTATAAAAATTATAAACTTTTCAATTATTTTTACCAAGAAAATTAAATAATATACTCATTTTTATTAACTTTCACTTCTATAAAACACAATATCTTATTATTTAATTTGATTTGTCAGAATGCATATATAAAATATGGAATTCATGAACAGGTAAACATTTATATTATTGAATTATAATTTAAACTTATATTATTTTCTAACAAAAGACATAATTAGTGTTTCACTCATCTTAAACAAGGAAAAATTTCATGCTACACCCTTTTTAAAGAGGGACGCATTTGACGTAAAAATTTTACTTTGGGACGCAATTCAGATGCATCCGCTTCCAACTCCTATGGATGAGGGATGAAGAAGGTGAAATTAAGAGGAAATAATTTAGGAAAAAACACCTTCCGTATTCTAAAATGGATTTAGAACCCTAACTTCCTTTCTACTGTCAGTCTATACTAGATGGGAGTGCCCACCAAATTAGGATACTATAGCATTGATATTTACTGTTGTGTGCTATCATTATGTTAAGTTAGTTTTTAAATCACATGTTTATAAAACCATTGGTTTAGAAAGTTATCGTTAAATACCCCAGCAGGATAAATAAACGTAAAGCTCTAATCCAAATATCTAAAAGTTTCAAGAAAGATTGCAGTTTTCTTTACGACCAATATTCATACTGTAGAAAGAGCGTGTGTAAGAGAGCTATCGGAGGTAAGAGGAGAAATAAACTAAAAAAGAGAGACATAAAGGAAGGTAGACAATGAAAGGCATGTGGATCGAGTGAGACCTAGGCAAACAGGGACGAAAGAGCCAAGGGGAAATGTTGTAAGCTCTTCAACACAGAGCCTTGGTTATTGAACATGTGGCGGGGGACAAGGGGGTAGGAGGAGGCAGGGGGCGATGAGTTATATACGAATATCCCATGAAGTCTCTCTGCATCTTGTGTACGTCTCTTCAGAGTCCACCAGGTCTGCTCACAAACTTCCTTGCCAATACTTGTCCCAAGTTTTAGCGAACACCTCTTCATCCCCTTGCCACCAAGTCTGTGAAGTGGGACGGAGGGGAAGGGGAGTCGGCGGGGTTTCACCAAACCTCGAGCCCGGTCTCGTCTCCTGATGAATTATTCCTAGCCCGCTCTCCAGTCTTCCACGTACGTCTTGCGGGTTGTCTACCACCCATGAGGAGGAAAAGATGGGGTTAGTAAGAGAGATATCAGGAATGGTGGGGTAGAGGAAGAATCCGAGGTTGGGAAAGGTAAAGAAAGGAAACGTTAGTAGCCCCTTCAGGGTGAAAAAGTCTATGAGAAGAGATCCATATTACAAGACCTCGACAAATAGAGGTTCTCTCTCAGTACTTGGTGTTTGTTTTTTCTCTATCACTATATTTTCCCAAAGAACTTAATCCCTTGAACTCCCCCCTCTTCTTTGATCAAGAGAGGTAACTTTTTATTCTTCTAGTTTATATATGTTATACGCTAGTATACGGACGCGTTAAATACTCTTCAACAAACTGCTGGCCTCTTTTTGAAATACACTCGCTTATGACTTATATATGTTTTTAGAAGGAGGTATTTATTTATGTATATATTTTAATTCATATATTAAAAAAATGTTGGGAGATAATGAAGGTTATTAATGACATCATATTAGAGGATATATACCATGATTAACGTCAAAAGAGGAGTGAAGAGCGTGTAGCCTTGGCAGGGATCAGATTTCCTACTTAGTAGTCAACAGTAATTCAATTTATATGGATGTCCTGTGAATTTAATTATAGTTTTATACAACTTTCTTTATTCACAACATACTACCTAATATGGATTATATGGGCTACAGGCAAACACACTTATGGGGTATAGAATAGGAAGAAAGAATCTATAGGATGTGTTCCCGGCTTTTCGTGGAGGAATAGTGGGAACATTTTTACTAAAAAACCACCCTAAGCTAAGTACGTTAAGGCAGGATTCAAACTTTAATAACAGCGTCACTAGCAATCCCAATGAGGTTCTACTCAATCTACTTTCTACAATGTGGGTAGCTTATATGCTTATAAAAGAGGGAAATGCCTCCAAACCCCATTAGCTAGTGGACTTTTTATAAGGTAAATCCCAGAATTAAAGGTGTTTTGATGGGAAGTGGGTTTTTACTCTACCTTGCTTATTGATATTTTATAGAATGAGAAGTGTATATACTTGTATTACAAGTATCACAAAAAAATTGGTTCTACTCGATGAACATATTTAATCTAGGACAGCAGCCTTTTAAGACTGTAATGTCGATAACCAAGCCATTATTTTAAGATAAATGTTTTCCTCCCTTTCTTTACATCTTTGGGCCGTAGCTTATTAATTATTATGGTCGTGTATTTTTTGAGATACTTCTCACTTACTCTCACTCTCTATCAACACACTCTCTATCTCTCGCCCATTTCAAAACCCTAACAAGGCAACTATGGAAGAAGAAGAGAGGGAGGTACAGTACGTCTCCAAACGAGCTAATTAGGACTTGGAGGGCCAGAATCTAGCCAAGCCACTTGTTCAGAAAACAGAACAGCTTCTTGAAAATATCCTGGGGTAATATAATATTTCTACACCCCACCCCCAAACCCTTTTGCCAACGAGTGCAATCAAAATATCCCCGTTTGCTAGGCACAACCGCATGGAGCTTTTACGAATCGGGGAAAACTTGAGAGATAAGAAAATAACACTTACTAGTCCAATAATCCAAGTGGTTCAAATTATATTCCTAAAGCTTATTTTCTAAAGAATATCAGGTTTTATTTCATCGCCCATTTATTTTAGACTACGGCATTGGTAGACTAAATCTAAGACTTTTTTTGTGTGATGTGGAGGCAATAGTTTGAATCTCAGGTGGGTGTACTGAGGGTGTTTTACCCATGTGTCTAATCACTCTCCCACCATGTAAAGACGGGCATATTTATGTTGAATTCTATCCTAATCTTCCTTACTCTGTTAGTTTAATGCCATGCAGATAGCCCAGACGGGTACTAAGACAAATTTAAGAAAATATAATTGTGATATTTCCCATTGGCGCGTCTGAGAGGCTATCAAGACCGACTGTCTGTGGAAAAAAGGACATTTTTTCTATATATTTAAGAAAGATAAACACGTGTTAGTTGAAAAGATTTTTTTTAAGAGAGTTGTAAAAATGAATGGCCCTAAGTGATGAGTAATATATAGCCCTCAACAAGTTATGATAACGTTATAGTTCTGCTATGGATCATTGAAGGGCTAAACTAAAAACCAAGGGTCCGATTCTTGTGTGTGTATCATTTTACTTTCTCACTCAAAGATACATTTTTTAAATTCAAGATTATGATGAATATTTAGGATTAAGTTTCCCCCTCACCTAAAAAGTAGAGCCTACAATTATTTCTGTCCCTGTCTCTGTTGGTTTGTCTGTCTGGCTGTATGTCTCTGGCCACAAATCTTAAACGGTTTGATGGATGATGTTCCAACTTAATGTTTAGATTCTAGATGGCAATACTTCAAAAATTTTATTTTATTTTTACCCTAACCCACAAACCAAATATCCTTATCTGTGCTCTAGTCCTTAAGTTAAAGGTAGTTTAAGACCTCATATTTATTTTAAATTTCAAATTATTTGAAAATGGCTTTAATGGGTTTGCTTAAAATGTATATCTAGAGAGTGTATTATTGCAAATAATAATTTATGCTTATTTTTATAGAATAAATTAACCTCATGATGGCTTAATTATGGCAAATTTAAAAAAATGCAGAAAATGGCGTTGTTTCTCATGATAAATAATAGCTTATGCTATTATAATTAAAATTTTAAACAATTATAGTTCGATTTACAAATAAATTATTTTGTAAATATTTGTAATTTGTTAAAAATAGTAAAACAATTTGGTTTAACATTTATTTACCAAAAATACAAGATGATATGTTTTTAAGGAAAACTTAAGTTTAGCGAAAATCTATTTTTGAAAATTTTGTCCCAGGCTTTGATACAGTATATGGAAAAGTTTGTGTAGTTATTTCGTACCATTAATTTAACATATATTTTGACTTATGTCTAGATTAGACTTTTTCCCAATAGGTTATATTGTCTGACGCAGAGCTAGAAGTGTAGAGTAACATTAATTTAGGAATGGATGAGTAGCATCTATTTTGGGGTGCTGGGTGTTTGGTACAAACTCTGGCGTAGGATTGGGTGAGTGGTAAAACGCCTGACATCTAAAAAACCAATTATGACGTAGTACAAATAACAGCATTGAGTTAGGCGTATAGTAAAAATTATGGCTTATAATAGGGTGTGTCATATGACATAGGGTATGGTGTTAAATGAATGATATAGTTGTGGGTGTATAATAAAAATATGATGTTAGGAAAATTTGTATTATTAATTACTATGACATAAATTGAGTGTTTATTTTGGATCATTTTACCCTAGGTTGGATTATTGCTAGGTCATGTAATGATACTACCTTGTGTTGATATATAGTACAGGTTTACCACTACCACGCATTAAAAAAAAGATGAATAAACAATCAAATATTCAGATCTGTCCTCTCAAGTTTTTATGAATAAAGATAACGTATGAATGCAATATTTTGTTGAAGAGCACAGATAAAGGATTGTTTCCTCTTTACATAATTAATCTAAAAAATCCAGATTTGATTGAAATAAATTATTTTATACAAACCCCTCGTGCCCTATCTCAAGTTTTATATTTATTATCTCACTAAATATAGTAAAATAACAAACATATATTTATTTAAATATGCGTTGAGTATTGTTTCAAGAGTTTTTTTAAAAATTTATAACAAATTTCACAAATTCATTTATTATTCGTACAACAACGAGTAATTCAAAGCCATGGATCAGTGGGTAGTGTGGTCAACCACAAGATTTGGGTACTTGTTTCATCTCTGGGTTGTTCTGACAAAGATCTCTACCGTTTATATACGGGCTCGTTCTGGTTTCCAATTAATAAATATCAATAAACCTGTACTATGTGTTATAGTTTAAGGCATACTTTCGTAGATTAAGTTGTCATATTGTTTACAATGTGTCAATTAATAAGAGGAACTTCAATTTAATCAAAGTTGCAGTTATAAACCATGCAAGTAATCGAGATTGGGAAACTTAAATCAGTAGGAAATCTTGATACTGATTGACTTAGGTGTCTAAAATATAATATTTTATTTCTTTGATTAGGTCATGTGAGTTTCGTATATTTATAATAGTAAGAAGTGCGAAAAAAAAGGAACGCAGCTTTGGATGAGAGGTAAAGCCTTATAATAATATATTTGTAAGTGGACGTTGTTAAGACAGATATAAGTTTGAATATCGACGGATATCTTTCTAAATTATATTTTCCCAACCTCTCTACATTTCTCTTAAACCATTATCCTCATTCCAAAAAATGTAACTAAACCATTGAGCATGAAAACGCCTAAAAGATAAAATAACTAGTTTGAATTTTCCTTTCAAGGATCAAGCTTATTTGTTATTATACCCCATATTACTATCCATTCGGCTTACAAACCCTATAAATTACTCTTGTAGCATATCTCATTGGATGAACTGTCTAAAGAAGGGGTCTCCTAGCTACGCCCCGTGGGCCAAATCCAGCCCACCACTAGATTCCATCTCCCCCCCCCCCCATTCCTCCCCTACAGGATTTAATCAAAAAACCAATTTATCAATTCCCTTCGCTATGTGTTACCCTGTCCACATGCATGCTTCCCCTATGAAAACATACTGGAGTATTGTCGGAATTGCAAATACTCATTTCTGAATGAAACTGTTTCGAAATTATTAGACGTACCTTATTAAACCGCAAATCTATAGAACAGTCATGCCAACTCAGAAAATAAATTTATTAATTTCAAAAAGAGAATAATCGAACTAAAATACTTTTATAAAACACTCAGGCTCATAAAAATGGTATTATTTTACAGACGTGACAGGCCATATGAATAATTTGTCTGTGTAGGCTATATTCAATTAATCAACTGAATCTGAAGTTTCAAGCTGTAAAAATATTGTTTCGTGATATATTCGCACAAGTCAAGGTACCCATGGTAAAATGATGCTTCATGAAGTACAGGTGAAAGTTCATAACTTGTAAATTTCCCATGTCATGTAAAATATTATGAAGAACCTGGAGCAGAATATTCTTCTTCATTTGCATTAAAATTCATTTCTGATTTGCAAAAATAATTTCTGGATCAATTTTAGTATCTTGATGGAAAAACAGCTTAAATAAGGCTCTATCAAAATCCATTCGACTGCAATGCGTATATACCTCAAAGTCAGTTTTTAATGGAACTTATTGATCTCCAATCAAACAAATTATTTAAAGAAGAATTCTGATCCAGTTTTAAAAATCTTTACGTCCTAATTAATTTCCGAATTTGAAGCAACCTTCTTGTAGATTTCTGTCAGTTTTTGTTAAATATATCTGTGTGAACAAATACACTCATTAATGAATATGTCTAACCATCAAGTGAATTTATCTGATGAGCAGTTTAAGGCCATTCTTATAATCGGTACCTCACGTTTGAAACTTCAATTAAGCAATATTTTGAAATTATTAAATAATTTCCATCATTTTCATTGATCTTGTTGTGAAAAACTTCGTGAATTATTAGTTATGATTGAAATTTCCAACAGATTAAAAAAAAGAGGTTTTTCTTTATTGAAAATATGTATGCCATATTTCCTTTCTTTTAAGGCATACATTTCTCTTTCGTTCTGAAACATATCATGCTGATTGCCCCAAAAAAATCCAAATAAAAGTTATTCAACTATTTATAAAACCGATTTGTTTTTCTTTGGATCACGAAAATGTGTAAAATATATTATGTGGTACACGTAAAAAAAGTTTGAAGAACCTTGGTGAAAGGCATCACTTCCGCAATTGACTGGACTGCGAATGACAGATAGATTGAGTTTTGTATCTCTAATGGGTGTACTGAAAAGGTTTTCCCCAGATGGTTTTCCACTCTTTGTCCACGTAAATGCGAGTACACTTCCTCTAAATTCGCCTGTGCTCATCATTAGCAAACTAGCGTGACTAAAACATAATTTAACCCGAACAGGTTGTGAAACGTGGTCACACACAATAATATCTAATGAGAAGAAATCAAGAAGGAATAATTCAAAGGAAATACATCCGAAGTTATCTGAAGGAACTATTGAAAACCATTCAAGAATACCTGCCATCAATACACATGGCCTCCGTAACTCGCATACTAGAATAAGTTAGCCTAACAAATACTCCGTGTACGCACCGATGTGGGTAAACAGCAAGCTTAAGAAACATCAGTCCTGAACTTGTACATTTTACTTATAGAACCCACAGTACGTTGTTATATGCACCGCTTCCACTTCCAACCAGTAACCAATAATACGATTACAGCCTTACAATCCCCCCACACCCCTTCACAGCCGAGTGGAGGCCGAGGTTTTGCGGAAAGCGCGGCCCTACAGTTTACAATCTCGGCCTAGCGCGCTCTATAAGATCCGGTCGGACCCCATCATGAGAGGAGGAGAGAACTAGAGATCAAACCTTCTTTGACTGTTCCTCCCTTTAACTCCCTACTCACTACTCACTGAAACAACGGTCATTTGTTCTAAGACATCAGGCTTGCAACGAACTAGATTACCAGTTACAGTAAGACCATGGCTAGAATTTTGGCCGGGTAGAAATTGAACTTACTTTTTTTATAATGTACATATCATTAAGATTTTCCCATCTTCTCCTCGATCTTATGAGGGTGACCTTCATTTTAAATACTCTTCTCAGCCCTGTATCTAGGATTAAAATATTAATATCTGTGGTATTAAAGGTACTAATCTGTTGTTTTTACCACATTCTATGATTGAAAAAAGGGCCATTTGCTTTGCCAGCATTTTATTACTTCAACCAATGGAGTCATTGTTGCAATGAGCGCAAAAATAAATAGTTTAAATTTACAATATAAGAAACATAACCCACTAAAGGCACCTTAGCTACAAGCTAAATCATAAAATAACTAAACAATTATTTGTGTTTTAAGTCGCAAATGCAAGAATACTAACATTGGCTCTATTATGTGGAGGTATTGTTGCAATGAATGTTAAAATTAATACTTTATATTTATATTTAAGTTACAAAATTAAATACAAATAATTTACAAGCAAAACAAAAAAAACTGGAAATGTAACCAAATTTGTTGTCCAAGAAACAAAAATTAATTAAATTGAAAAAAGCCCACTAAAATAAGCTCCCTATCACATCAGGCGAAATGATGACTTTGGCTTATACCGAACAGTATGCAAGAATCTTATTCATAACGCTAAAGCATTAAACACAACTGACTACTTTAAATGCAAAAAAGAATGAAATCGACTAGAGACCACTACTGCACGTACGAGGCATGAAGTTTGCTGAAAAAATCACGTATGTTTGCCCTCAGCCCCTTTTCAGTGGTTGAACCAGGTGTCATACTTTGTAGACATGCTAAGCAGCTGCAATGTATACATACTAAATTCGCTCGGTTTGTTTAGACTGATTTACTCTTACCCTTAGCATAATTTGCAGAAACAATACCATCTGAGCTAACGTATCGGACTTATCATGCAAGCTCTTGTGTATTAATGTGGGCAGAACAAATGATTAGGAACGATGACAAATTTTAGAAAGTCTTTATTCAATCCTAGGAGGAGGGATAAAATAAGCTACCAGCCACTTAACCTATACGATCAAAGTGTTACCTTAAGAGATTGAACTATGGCCCTTTATAGTAAGCTATACCATAGTGGAACCAAATGAGGTGAGTTTTCTACCGTTCAGGATAAACGAAGCGTACTTCCTTGTTTCTGGTGCAAAGCGCCTGGTGGTAAGCGTCCAGGAATAGCTTCAACTCAATCAATAACATTTTCAGAATTAAAGAAAAAATTATTTAAAATAAATAAGTAAACTTGACAGCGTAATATAATTTTTAATAGAGTTATCTTTAAGTACAATAATATGGTTAAAATTGAACAAAACTGATTGATTTGAATAAAATAGGGAACATCGAATTTCTAGGAAAAGAATTTAATTTATGTAATTCATTAATATATTACACTCAGCTGATGTATTCGTTCGACAGTAAATAATAAACCTTTAGATGTTATATTTAACTAAATGCGTTACTATTTTTTTAAATACGTCTCAAACTATCTTTTTCCAAATTAAATTGGGAACCTCTTAGTTTGTACGTTGTAGGCCCAAAATGATATTACCTAGTGCTTTTAAAAAGCTGCAGCAGAGAACAGAGAGAAGATGTACCCGACTTATGCTTGGTGTATTTCAATGATTTTTCTTTTGATCTTTCTTAGCATATCATTACAAATCTGAGATGTACTCATAAAATTAAACAGACGGGGTAGAGATGAGTAAGGTATAATTTATAGGAACATTTTAATCGTGTAGGAGTGTGGTATAACTTAGGGAGAAAACACCGCCTGTACACCCAAACGGGATTTAAATCGTATGTATCCGTCACTAGAAATCCAATCAAAAGAAAGAGTAACGCTAGAACCATACGACCACCGTTGTGGGTGGAGAATAATTTTCGCAATAGTCGATGATGAGGAGGTCAGGGCTATAACCTTATAAGGATGTACCGAAGAGTCTTAACTATTTTTTTTAGAACTGTGTCTTACTAGCCGTTCAGTACTAACTACACTAATCGGATAGGGATTAGGAAGGTTTAATTTACAGGAAACGCACCCGCATTTGCGTGGGGAAGGAGGTAAAAACTATTTAGGGAAAATCACCTTCAGTGCACTCAACCAAGATTGTACCCCGATCTCTCCGTCTTCGGTGGTCTATTCCAACACTAGAGTATCGTGTTAGAGAACACGGCCCCCGAAGCGAGTATTGTTTCTAGTTGATTTTACACTCTTCTTCCGTATAGATTGGGGTAAATTTACTCAAAATTATATATTATAGTTCCCTACATCATTAGTGTAAATATGTCGGTAGCCTGGACGAGTAGTAATTCACGGCATAAGCCGACACAAAAGCATCTTCAGACATTTAGAGCTGTCATGCGAAGCGTGAATCTCAAGATAGTCTACAAATTGACAACTGCCTTTCTACCTCCTCTCCAAATTCCCACGCCACCTGACGCACAAAAGTGGCAGGTAGAACAGTGCGATAGAGTAATTAGCACCTACTATAAAATATTCGTTACGCCATTTCCCGCTGACTGTTGGCTCAAATTAAACTGTTTAAAGCCGTAGTCAACAAGAGTGACGTTCGCTTGTTTCGTTTTTTTTCTATCTCCGCTCTTCCCCCTCTCGATCTAGGTAGTGAAGTTTCCATGTAGTAACACTCGACGATAAAAAAAAAAGGTAGTTTTAATTTTTACAGAGGCGTTGAAAACCCGGATAATGCAAGTTGATCTGATCCTAAATAGACTTTGTTGCTCTTTTAATCAGGGTTCATATTCATTATTAAAAATACCGGAGCAGGTAGAAGCATGCTATAAAACACGCGTAGAAAAACAAAATGAATTAATTGTTTGTTCAACATAATTATGAAAAACCTTAAATATAGACATATCTATTTTTTAAAGAATAGGGCCATTTTTTCTGTATTGCCTATTTATTAATACTATAGTAATAAAATAATTTAAAATGAAAAGGTTTTGCATATTTAAAAAAATATGTTTTTAGAGGGTTTTGAGATCATAATAAATAGTTTAGGAGTATGATTATTTACCAGTTGATCTAGGTATAGCCGGGATTCTACCAGAAAACCAGACTATACTAGATTACTCTCTTATTGTTATTTTACATATATTTAAAAAAATATGTTAACCTCGATTAGAGTGTTATCATCCACTTCAGTGGCCGCATATTCTGTGTCACTCTGGAATATAATATAGTGCTGATTATGGAGAGATCGTGGTTCGATTCCAGTCTGGTGTAATAAGTGTGGTTTTTCATAAATTGTGTCTCAATCTCTCTTCATAAAAGTGTAGGTACAGTTACTCTAAAAACAACCTTCCTCCTCACCAACCCATTAGCATAATTAGTACAAAGCGTGTAGTACGAGTGGGTTGTAAGACGCTGTGCTAAAAACACAACAATCGTAAATGCCAATTGCTAACTATTCAAATTTTTAAGTCAGCTATGATAAAAATAAATTTAGTTATTGAACTAGAATTAATATAAAAAGTTATCTTAAAGGTCTGAAGATATAACATATTCATATTAGAATGAACTCTAACAAATTGTTTCGGAAATAGCCCAAGGAATAGACAGAGAAACGCACATAAAGATATGGATTGTTGACGGATACAAATTACTCGACCTACTATTTTTGTGTTCTCGGGCACATTATAATCTCAAGGTTTAAAATATTCTGACTAGAATATTTTCTCTCTATAAGAAGTAAAATGGTTACCTATCTCTTCAGTGTATTCACATATACACACACGCAATATATATTTGTTCAGCTCTTACTTTTGGGCAAATAGGTATTTTCTTTAAACTTACCAGCGGTACATTTTTTGAGTTGACCAATTATATAACATTAATTACAAACTAGTTTTATTCTAAAGAAGACACAACATCCAGTCTCAACGGACATTAATTAATAATTATTAAAGGGACAACTCCGATTTCCCTTGTGAAACAGTTTTGAACACTGCCGAGAATTGAAGGGTAATCCTTGACAGCTAAAGAAGTAAATATATCTTATTCACATTATCATACATGGAATTATGTTATCTTTACCCGTTACTTATGAAAGAAAGTGCCAATGCGAATAAAATAATAGTTTCTTTATTCAATTTTATCAGCTAGAAAATGTTTAACTCTCCACGCCAATATATCTGCCTCGGTTCCCCTACAAATCCCAAGCTAAATGGTGAAAGAAATTTCGTGTTTATAAACACATATGAAACATATTGTTTTTGTTTGTAAATTTCTCGGAAATATATCGTACCAAGAGAGATAGAAAATTATTGTCAGGGCGCATTAGACTGTATTTTATTTGGTGCCGTGCGGTTGAATGAAAACAAGATGGCCACCACTATGCTCTCCGCCTCGGTTCAAGACACTCCTACTCTCGCTAATGAGGTGGTTTTCCTGCGCAAATAATCCTAGAGACGTCATTAAATAGTTAATTAGCTTAATTAATTGGTACAATGTCAACTTGGCTGGATCCATTGTTTCTCACAGCTTAACCATTATCTGTATTCAGATAGAAAATTGTATGTAATAAATAAATTTAGTGGTGTTTAAAAAGAGTAAAAACTAACTTATATCTATATTTATAAATAAAAATGGAGGTAATACCTGATTTTAGCTCCCACCTGTGTACATGCAGACCAAGACGTAAGTTTAGTTTGCCGATGATAGGATTGGTGAGGATTTGAATATCAGCGAAGATGTTTTTTCTGAATGGCTTAGTAAACTCCTATGACACCGCCAGATGCAGTTATGTTTTCTTTGAATTCTACCTTCTTTGTATCTACCCTACTATTATAAATATCCAATAGACCGGACCCAGGTGACGCAGCGAGTAAAAAAAAATATAGAAAATTGTACTTGTATGATTACATTGCTGACGGCTTAATCCAAGGTTAAGGAATGTGAAATGTGGATTTAGAATAAGTGCACCTGCACTAGAGTAGCAAGTGTATGAGAAAATCATTAGTCATAAATATCACTACATAAATTCCACCTCACCATTTCCCCGATATCTCCAGTCGGGATTCAAACTTAGAACTTCATGTCACCGATAAACCAGTATATTGATGGCTTGACGTCTGATATAAACTGACTACCTGTAAGACTCAGTAATAAAAAACCTCTCGAATCAAGATAATCCAAGTACGGGTAACATTCTACTAGAAGGAAGGAAAGAAGTAAGTTTTACCCTCCGAAATGGGCCATTAAATACCAAAGAGCAGGCGGTCGTTTCTTGTAAAGGCGTTAAATGACTGGGTCACAAGTAGTGTTTTCCCTTTCAACCCCCGATTTCAGTTTTACCTTCGCGTGTTTTTTTTTCATAAATATATTATGTGAACTGATTAAAACAAGGAACCTCCAAGAACATTATAATGTATGACTTGAAATAGCACTTTGACCTTAGTCTATCAAATGAAGGAAACCCCATGATCAGTATACAATATGACTTGCAATAACACCTTGACCTTAGTCTATCAAAAGAAGGAAACCCCATGATAAGTATACAGTATGACTTGCAATAACACCTTGACCTTAGTTGATCTAAAGAAGGAAACCTCATGATCAGTATACAATATGACTTGCAATAACAACTTGACCTTATTTAATCAAAAGAAGGAATATTCATGACCTAAAATTATTTCATTCTATGCTGGATGCAAAAGCGGGTGTGGTACGAATGATTTTTAGTTTGCTATTAGTGTAGTTTCAAGCACTAACACTATCTATCTGTACTTGAGACTAGAGTCGAAATTTTTCTTTGAATTTTGTAAAAATTGATTATTGAATTTCATATGGTCATAATATGAGGAGAAAACTTGATTTTAACTATAGCTCTAAAATTAAGTCTAGCCTACTGATGCTTGATTTTTGAAAATCTGATTATTTTATAATTATGATTGAGCTTTTTTTTTAATTGATTCCTGAATAGTGTTTTAGATTAAAGGTAACACAATACATGTATTTTGGAGGGTAAACTTGCTTAAGTAGTCAACTTACAATAGATTTTTGAATAAGTTGTCAAAATCTGACTACATGAAAAAAATACATGTGATTGTGTCGTACAACCTTGGTTATTAATGTTATTAATTGTAAATGCTACATACATGTAGAAAAATGTGATAACATTCTATGTAAATGATTCTTGTAATATTTATGAAATGCATCTGGTTTAATTCTCTTGAATTTTTTTATCATCTTTTTGGATGACGGTAGTTACACTCCGTCACAAAAAAAATAGGACCACTAAAATGTGGCCTACAGTAAATATTAAATATCTTTGACGAAACTATATTCCCTTATAATTGATCATTCTTTAGTCAATGTGAGTTTCAGAATTCTGGATATTCTTAATATCTGACCATGTCTCTCAAACCCTTAGTAAAAAACATATACATTGCTTTATGTGTAGGAATAAACGTCTAACAGGACATTTCAACTAACATAATCCTAGTACTAGTAGTTCTGTGAACAGTTGACCTATCTATGTCTATTCATTAAAAATCGCTCAGTTCATCATACTAAGAATTATGTCAGTACTTATCTTTACTGGATGTCAATATTCTTATTTGGATTTCAAATTGAGATGTTTCTTAATAAACTTCTTTGAAATTATAGTTATAATTTAGTGACCAGGCTAGACAACAATAAATTAATACTTTACTCTAATGTACAATTTATTTCTAAATAATAAACGTTGTTCACGAGGTTTAAAAAATAAGTCTCGCAATATGTTCAGATTTACAAAAATAAGCCGCCATATTTACTCTATCTATTGCTTTCAATCGTAAGTTCAAATCACTTAAGATGAGCTACTATACGAAAAACCTTTTTAGATGCTGACATTTTCAATTGGAAAAATCAGATTAAAAGTACCATGTACTTTACATATATCATTCTGCCTTAGTTCAAAGAAGTTTACTGCCAAATATTGTTTAAACTGGTCAACGCATTTGACAGTTTTCGCAGGACAACGGTCCGGACAAAAAGACAAAATGCCAAAGGATTAAGATAAAAAAGAATCTTGATTGTCTCAGTTAACTATTAGCTTAAACAAGACTATTTGTTCTATAAATATTCGTGTACTTAAGTTAATAAGTTACTGAGATAATTATAAATTTACCCGCATTGGGTAACGTGTAGTATAAGTTGACATTCTCCCAATAGAATGGATTGCCAGTGACGATGAGTTTGGGTTTGAATCCCGTTTGGGTGTTCTGAGGGTGGTGTTTACTTAGTGGTTTCCCACTTCCCTTCCATTCAAATGCGAGTAAATTTCCAGCCTGTGCGGATAGCTAAATGTGATGTCCATTTTCCACCCTCCTCCTTTTTGAAAAAAAAAAAAAACTCTTTGAAACTCCACTTAGAATATTTGATTTAAATGGATGATAAGGACATGTGGAGGTGGGACTACAGAAGCTATTTATTTACATGAGATGACACTTTGGGCTTTAATAACCTATATTCTGGAAGACATTTTTTAGAACTACAGTTTCTGATTAATTCTCACTTAAGGGACGATCGCTAACAATTTCAGATCCATCCAAGCATTTGGAAACATCAAACAATTAGTTTCTTTGGATTCTGAAGGGACAAGGTGTCAAGGAGTTAACATATGTTCTTAAAAATAGGTATATCCAAAATATTATTTCTTAGCAGAGTGATTACACATTCAAAAGCTACTAGTAATTTAATGTAATGTTTTTTTTATAATTATCTAGTTTTATTTTTACTCAACTCTCCTTTTAATTTGTTAAACAATGTTCTTAAACCTTTTTTATAACTAGGGGTGTATTTATATATATAAATATGTAGAACAACAATAATGAATGGCTGCGGAGATAGAACATTATATATATGTATATATATACACATTGAATAACAATTATTGATTGAATTGGTTTCTCTGGCAGAGCACATACGTAAAAACATACCAAATTTATTTTTGTTTTCTTTGTTTATGCACTTAGCTGTTTGTCATCAGAGCGCGCGTTTGGGCCCAGAGGGGGAGGAAAGAGTGGGACTTGAGTTGACTTCCCACCAGGATTAATTTTAAGATATTTGTAGTTTGTAGGGTTTTGCTATACGTTTGTATATGAAATCGTTTCAAACAATTTTTAAAGTAAAATTAAGACCATGATTTTATTTGTCTAGGCATATTTATTACTTTTAACTTTTTAGGCGGACAAATTGGCACCTTTTGCGTTTTTTTAGATAGGCTAGGAGAGAAGGAAGGTCTAATAACTCAGAGCAGAGGACAGAAAGAGCTTGAGGATTGCGGATTTTTCACTGCTGGTGGCTTTAAAAAAAACTTTCGAAATCTTTTCTTTTGTGAAATACATGGATGAAAGTGACCAATATAAGTGGGAAGTGTAACATAAAATTGCCAGTAAATGGTCTTGCGCCGTTCGTCGAAAGGTAAATCCAGGCGACCAGTTTTTATAGTTTATTTTCACCCAGGGACAGGAAGATTCATTAGGTGATATCATTTCAGCTAGGAACTATAATCACATTAGCACTTATATTTACATCATAATCAGGCTACCTAGAAATTCTCCCCCCTTAATTATTATACTCTATTCAGATTTTTTTAAATTATCATCATTATCAACGTTACGGGAAAACCAGACTATTGAATCGTGTGTGGCTAGTGAAAGACTGTTCTGAACTATCATAGCTCATCGGATTTAAAAAAAACATTGAGATTACCTACTATAATTTTCATTTTATGTTTGTTTTTATATTTGTATGTCTTATAAGTTAAGGAGAATTTGGGTGGTATCTCACTGAGTCAGTCCCTAGTCAATTTCCAAACAAGGCGTAATGTAGTTTAGTGTTGTAAATTTAGTCTGGCTTGCCTGGTAGGTAGGGTATCAAACACAAAACACACACACACACACACATATATATATATATATATATATAAAGACAAACCTGAATAAAGGAACCAACCATATTTATTGATTTACACTTAAAATTAATATTACTATATATATTTTATTTCTTCTTCTTAATGGCAGTACATCTTCATTAGGCTGTTTATTAATATGTTGATTGTGCCCTATCCAGAGTATTGTGTGTATAATTGTATTTGTCTGGTGTATTATAAGATAGGGCTAACCAAGACGTACCAATGGACACTGCCGAGCATGAATAGCAGTTTACAATAATATGTAAGGTTGTTTTGGGGGTATTACAGCGTCCTTAACTGACTCACCTAGCCCAACTCGTTCCGAGGTTTGTACCCATACAACCAGAAGTTCCCCCTGATATTATATAACTTTTTATTCCTTTTTTCCTTATTAGAAATACCTTCATTTTGTCTTTTCATCATATACTTACAATAACAGAAGTACTCCCCGAATTAGAGTAGAGTTCTTACAATACTGTAATATTATAACACAGACAAAAATGCAAGCAAACCCCCTGCTGATAACTCACGATGCTCTATACATCTAGCATCTTGTGTGTGGAACCTGGGAACTCCAGCTATAGTAGGATTTTGATAGGAAGAAGCTTCTTGCACACGCAGTTAGTTATAAGATAATATTATTCATACATGGATCATATTGAAAGTAGGCAGGGCACCCTAACGAGAGAGAAATATGATCACGGAGAAGTCAGACACAAAACATTCTCAAGTTTTTTTTCAAAAATAGGGGTGGGGTATTTAACATGCAGGCCTTCTTTATGAAACAAATTTTTACAGCCCTACAAGACATATATAAAATAACTTAACCTTGTAGCAGATACAACAAGTCCCCTTGAAGTCGACTCATTAATGTAAAAGGGGTAAAGAGATATTTCACCAATTCCACATTCTACGACTCAGCCGGTAGTTGAGAATGAGATCTCCCATTTATTATTTAGACAAGCTATGTCGGAATCCAGGTCGTTCTTGAGAATGGATTAGTACTAGTGAAAACGTGAAATAGGAATTAGCTTACATGGTTGCGGTATCGGAGTACCTTAAGCCGGATGAAGTATTTGATTTTAACCAAGGTATAGTACCAACATTGGGGATTGGATTCAATGAAATGGGGGTGTTTGTGCCTTTAAATTTCCGGAATGTAGAATACTTTTTTATATTATTATTATTATTATTATTCAGCTCACGCGTGTCTGGACAGCGAAATAAGGCGTCCTGTTATCTAATAAAGAATCATAATCAAAGGTTACTTTCACTGACAGAGTAAACGGTCAGAACTATTGCATTTACACGCAACTCGAACTAAAGGACACAGGGTATTGAGGAGAAAGTCCAATTTTAGGTCAAATCTGTTAGACTATCATCGGACGTTTCTAATGCGGTTTATATTATGGATAAAAGTGATCTTGGTAACTTTTAAATCAATTTAAAAATGTACTTTCTGGGCCCTTTTGGGGTTTGAAGTAATAAAGTTGCTGTAATGGAAAATAAATTTAATATGAATTTTGCTAATTTTTTCCTGTGCCCTAAGGTATAATCGGTCATGAGGAAACCGCAATGAATGGTGGGTACACATACCAAACGTCAAACACATATGGAATGATTTGAGAGCTACGGGGAGATCTGGTTTGAAGCCTATCTGGGCTATACTGGGGGAGGGTAGGGGTTATCCCAAATTGTTTCCCACTCTCACTCTTCACATAAACAGGTATATTTTCTATAAATTATATCTTACTCATATTTTTTGTATAAGTACAATCAAACGTGGATAGCTTGAAAGGGTAGTGAGATGCACTTCTAAAAATTGTTGTGAGGTGTAACCACCCGAATGTTAGTGGGTGTTTAAAAAAGCACCACTAATTGTAATCATTGGCGAGGTGCTACGCGAGTGAGTATGACCTGTATTATTATACACGTTATCTGAGGCGTCAGGCTCGCAAGCCAGGATGACCGTCAAAGGGGTCGCCTCGGTACGTGATAAATGTCCGAGAAGACGTGGCGTTCAGCTCTAACGCTATATTAAGTTCTACAATATATTATTCCAAAATATGTCTCACAACCAAATAAAGTAAAAATATTCCAACAGGGCTGTTTTTCTTAACCAACCCATTAGTTTGAATTTTATTATTAAAAACATAAAATGTGTGAAAAATTGACATTAGATAATTTTCAATTACCTATTAATCATATTAGCAAAGCTATGAGACTACGTTTGATGAAAAAGAGCTTTAGATGATTCTTCCTCTAACAAATACAGTCATTTTTTGGATAAGCTCAAAACAGAAATTTTTAAGATATCTTTGCCAGGCCTCCACCGTGGCTCGGATTCCACGTTAAACTGTAGGTCCTCCATTTCATCTCACTAATCACCCTACCATTACACATTAGCGTAAGTGCGTATAACCCGAACGGGTAGTAAGACGCGGTGCTAATAATAATAATTTAAGATATCTTAAGAACTATCATCGAGCTTTGCTCTTTTCCTAGAGATAGGAAGTTAGGAAGTTTTCTTACCCCTCTTTCTTAGTCATATGACAAAGGGTGGTTGTAGATTAAAATTGAAAGGGAGTAAAAGTTTAGAAATAATAAAAAAGTATTTCTATAAAAGACACAAACCATTGTATTTTAAACCGTGTGGCCTAACCGTGATTTATACTTTCTCGTTGACCGAGACGGATGCCTTAATTAGAAAGATATGAACAACTCTATGCAAGGTTCACTTTTACTTATTTTGATAATTGAGATTTATCACGGTAGGTATACCATCCCCTCTGTACGATCATGTGAGTAAACTTTCTATAAAACAATACATTAATCAAAATAGGCATTTTCATGGGCCCTATAAAACAGCCTAAATTGCAATAATTGGTGCTTATACTTGTAGCATGTACGTGAAATTAAGAATAACGTCTACTGGAGCACTGAGAAGCGATGCAGATTATGAAAACTGATGCATTATTTAAGAAATTCTGTTTATTATAAAGTGTGGCTCATGGTAAATTAGAAAAAAAAGTGTTAACATGTTTCCTAAAGATTTTACAAAGATACATCTTTTTATTAATTAATTTGAAAAATGACTTCTCCATAAGGAAAATGAACCCTGGACCCTTGGCATAGATCATCAACGTTCTACCTGTGGGCTATCCAGGATTCATTCCCGTGCTCCAAGTCACGCATAGGGAGCAAAAAACCTTTTAAATAATTATTTGGTTCTGTACTATTTATCAAATAGTTAAAATATTTAGCATTAAAGGGTGATCGAAAACAAGGAACTTACATAATTATGAGTTACATATTCTGTATTCATCACGAGACATTATCAGGATAAACAAGTCTCAAGAGATTATGATGGGCAGGACGTGCAGTGTGAATGGGAAAATCTATAACCTTGTTTAGGGTATTAACTGGCAAACCCAACGGGAAGAAACCATTGGGAAGACCTAGACGCAGATCGAAGGATAACATTAGAAAGTACTTGAAAGATATAGCGTGTAATGAGGTGGACTGGAGTGAACTATCTCAAGATAGGAAGAGGTGGCGTAATTTTGTAAGTATGGCTATGAACTTTCAAGTTCCTAATGCTACATACTTAATAACTAAGTAAGCATAATAAAACAAAGTTGGGAAAAGTAGTTTAAACTATAGCAGGATTTTCCTTGAATATATTACATTTCTGAAAATAGAGGACCCCAGCATCTAGTATGAGATGTCCCATGGCCCCTAATTGTGTGGGATTGTGTGTGTTTTAGAAAAAAAAAATGAAAGTTTTTAATACCACCTACAATCTTCTGGAACCTACTCTCTAGTCGTGTTTGTGAAAAAAACAAAAATTAATAAATTAACACTATAAATTTGGTTTGTGTTGGCTAGGTGGGATGGGTGAGCCCAGACAAATTTTAGCTATAGGTCCATACATACTAATAAGTCGGAATTTAGTAGGTGGATAAAAGTACCACTCTAGATAACCATACAAAAATAAGGCTTCACATTACAAAGTAATAACCCAAAAAATGGAAGACTTGACATTTGCAAATTTAATATAAAAACACTTATAGGTATGAAAGAAAATTAAAACGGCTGTAGGCAGATAGTGTGATCACTCCAGATAATCGGAGTTTGATATTTTGAAAATTAAAACTATGGAAGTATAAAACCGGGAGAATGAGAGCTGTAAGTCTCCAAAAATTATTAGATAAGCTATTTCTCAGTATGGATGAGAACTTAAAATTTGGCAAGCAAATAAGGGGACCATCCCAAATAAAAACTAAAATATGAGAACTAAAATAATCAATATGGTGGGGGATTGTAAAACTAGAAATGAATATGGAACTTTTCATATATTAACAGGAGATAAAAGATCTTAGCTTGATAGAAATTTAAAATTTTATACGGCCAAAAGATGCCGCCTACCCGCGAAATTAATATATTGCAATGCTACTATATTATGTAATGTGTTTATTTTATTTTTATTTTCTTAACTTCCCTTGTTTTGGTAATCTCCTTAGTCAAAAAACTAAATGTATAATTAACTAATACCTTAGCAATTACCAACACTTAAACAGGAGAAGGCGTGGCTACTCCCCGCTCCCTCCTATAAGACCTTCCAGTGGTTCCTAATCCAAGGGAGAAGAGAAAAGAATGTTTGTAATTAAATTTACACCAAGTTAGTGGAAGAGGTGAGGGTGTCAGATCACGAAGGATGAGGGGTGGGGGTAGAGGTAGTGTAAAACTAATTAATGGAAGGAAAAGCAGAGTGTATGCATGCTAAGAGACGGAAGAAGGGTGAAGAGACTGCTCCGTTAGAAGCCCATGGACCAAGTTTATTCAAGTTCTATGTTTCCGTTTCCGTTTTGATTCCATCCCTTGTTTGTTTTGTTTCGATCCATTTTAGTTCTGTTCAAGTTTTGAGCTCTAAAATCCAAAGGTTTCATTACTCGCTTTCAAATAATCCCCCAAAATAGAGGATTGTTTTAAGTATGCGTTAACTTGGCGTTTTATTCCAAACGCATTCAAATATGACTTATATTTCTAGAGGTGACTCTTTTCTATCACTTTACAAATTGTTTCAACAGCTGCTATCATTAAATATTTTTAACTTAATCGTTTACGTAACAATTTGAAAATTTTCAAACATGAAAATACTCCACTTAAATAATGCTTTCTATATTAAAATAATTTAAATACTACACATATGATGTATTCAATTAATGAAACTAGAATTGGAACTCTTTTTTTGAGATTAAATTAAATTTATATATTATTAAATTTAGTCTAATTTAAAATAGTGTAAGAATCTCTAAAACATTAAATAAAACATATGTGAGTACGTAAAAGAATGGTAGTTCTTCAAGTTATTATTTAGTGGGATACATTAATAACCATCTTTAAATTAAACTTAAGAATACTGAAGTTTGCTCCATTATCAATGATTCGATCCCAAATTGAAGTAAACTAAATTTTTAATAAAGTCTTAGACTTTTTTTTTTTATTAATGCATAGCAATTTATCAGCGTATTTAGCAATATCTTTAAATAAAAGTCCAGCTGGTTCAAATCAGTTTGATGATATGAATTTAAACTATGATTTATCATCAGTATATAATGATTATAAAATTCTAAAATACAGAAATCACTCACTTTGAGTCTGGAATTTCTCTACTGTCTGAGGGAAAAATTGATTTTATCGTTTAACAACGGCAATGAGATTGGTGTATAAAATTTATAAAATATGTATTTCAGTATGGATTTTAATTGAATAGTATTAATATTCTTATTTTAGCAGAACTAGTACTATGCCAAATGTTCCAGATTTATAGAAAAATATTTTAAAGTAACTTTGGTAAGGTTTATATCCTTTTGAATCACCCACACTTATGGCACCTATACTTTATTCGTGTTTGTGAATAAAATTGGAAATAATATATTAAAATTTATAAAGTTCACTTTTATGGCACTTATACTTTATTCGTGTTTGTGAATAAAATTGGAAATAATATATTAAAATTATAAAGTTTACCATTATTTTACAGAGTCTATTCAGTAAATATTTTTTTTAAAGAAATGCCCAAGTATTCACTTAATGTGTTAAGGAAATAGAAAAAAATAGATTTTCAGACTAAATTTGGCAAGACTGTAAAAGAGGGAGTGGTTTGGGGGGTCTGAACCCTCCCTCTCTTAGATTAAAATATAATAGGTAATTTTATTTTTAATTCATTTTCAGAGCTTGGATTAGTAGCTGATCGATATTGTCTTATATAATGCATAGTATCTTCAACATCTTATATATAAAATTCTCGTGTCACAATGTTCGTTCCCGTACTCCTCCGAAACGGCTTGACCGATTCTCATGAAATTTTGTGAGCATATTGAGTAGGTCTGAGAATCGGCCAACATCTATTTTTCATACCCCTTAGTGATAAGGGTTGTCCACCCTTAACATTTTTCTATAATTTTTAGACATTTTTT
>CABFVX010000132.1:30675-56989 GCA_902151425.1 Timema shepardi | reverse complement strand
CCCCCATTTTCGATCCCCTCAATTACATAATTATATATTGCCATTTCAAAATTTATAGTCAAATTACTTCACTTTCCGATGATACACGATATATTTATGAGGTGAACGAATCCTAAGCTTTTCTTAGATAGTTTTCAATAAATTTAATCAAAGGTCGAAGTTCTTGTGAACGGACTATAGGCTACCCCTAAAGGAATTCATTCAGGCACTAATTCCGGGATAAGATAGTTTCGCAAACTAGCACGAGCTACTAAAGTTAATAACTGGCTCTTGGTGTTGGTAAGCTCTTTTTGCAGAAGTAGTAATTTATGCGATGCTTATAAATTCATAGGCAGGTATTGATGAAGAAACTCCTACGGACGCTACCAAAAACATGTGGAATCGGATATAGCTTTAACACGAATATTAAATAAACTGGAACAAAGGACCAGGCATAAGGGATCAAGGCCAGAATTAAGGTCTCCATTTGCTTTATATTGAGGTATTCACTTAACAGTTTGCCAAAAGTGTTTGGAAATAAATCATCAACATAAATAAAAAATAAAACTTTATGAAACATAATATTAGTATTATAGTTTTGTTTTGTTACATAACACTACTATTACTTTTATACTATATTATATAGCTAAAAAAAGGTCAAATCAATTCTTTAAACAGGAGGTTTTCAATAAAAAAATCTATAGTAAAATTGTATTTTGTTTAGCACCTAGTCTCGCTTGAGGATATTGATTTGGTTTATCGAGTATTTATTTTTGTTTATTTAAGCACTTTCTGAACCGACTGTTTATATCAGCACACAATAATGTTTATGAGCGTGAGCAAAATGGGCCCACCCATTTTGCCGGTAAAGGTGTTTTCACATATCGTCCAGGATTCTTTTGCGTGCCACAATTGACTTGGGACCAAATACTTTACTTATTCTCTGAAGCAAGTTGTGTGACGTATTTTCATCTCTAAAGAAAATACGGTGATTCTAACTGGGCTTAAACCCAAGAACATCGGGGTCCTGATACGAGCACTTTACCTCAAGACCACTATACTCGATCGTGAATGCGGTTACATTCCTAAAATCTCACCTTCATTTTCCTACACTTTAGTGTAAATATAAGAATATCACGGTTTTTGTAGTAATATGTGAAGCACAGGAAAGACAATTTACAAAATAATGTATATTTTAAAATTTTATATGCCTATATAAACTGATAAAAACGGTCAATCCTCTTTTTAATTTCAAATGTAAAAAGACTAACATTATGTGTGTGTTACTTAAAATTAAGTAAGTTTGGCAATACTCGGTGGATTAAAATTATCTTTAGGGAAAAGCGAGTTAATGCTATTAAAATTTATGACAGCATATTGAAACACTCACCCTGCAAGTTAAAATTAACACTATGTTGGGGTTGTCTATCAATCAAACTGTTAAGATAAAAAAAAATCAGTTCACACGAAATGCGGAGCAACTCATACGAGGTTGGTAATGCCCTTACGCAAACTGTGGAGTAAAAATTAAAATGTATAATGACTTTTTTCAAAATGGAAAATGAAAGTTAAACTAGTTTAATTTCATTATGGTTCATTATAGTTGTAGTGAGGAAAAATATAAATGTATAATATGAGGAACATACTTGGATGGTACAACTACTTAAATTGATTAGAACAACTTATTTGGTCAACTAAACAAGATAGAATCAGAACAATAACATGAGGATAATTTATTCAAGGAAAAATTAATTTATTATGAATTAAGTCAAATAAAACAACTACATTAACATTTATAATAAATCTTAATTGAAATTGTTAAAGTATTAATGTTCTGAAATTAATTGGCAGAAAACAAGGAAAGAATATAAATCTGTGCTGATGCAATATTTATAGTAGTAAAATATAATAGGATTAATTGATAAGCAAAAGAATAGTGGAAAATGACAATTGACTAGATAGGAGTTATTAATACTATACACCGTTAAGGACTCTAAAAGTTGTTATGAATGCTTGAAATAAGGATTTTAGATTATAAGAAGGGTATTACTACACAAAAATAATAGGTAAAATAGTATGTCATCAATTATCTTTGAAAATTCTATATAATACAAAAATCGCTCCAACGATTTTGTTCAAAATGTATATCTGGAGACTGTATAATATAGCAAATAACACTGTATAATATTTTTTTGGGTGAAAGCCCATCCATGGGTAGTTTACGATGACTGATTTTTCAAAAACTTGAAATATTTTACAAATGGTTATAACGAATTGGTTCAAAACGAGTATCTTGGAAATGTTTGAGATGGAAATTGACACTATATATATTTATTTTTACTTTCTCTTGACACTTTGAAGAAAGAGTATTGTAATCTAGCACACACAAAAAATCTACCTCAAGTATTAGTTAAATGACGACTTTTCCGACCCCTGAAACCGAAAAAGAGGTTTTTGCGATGCCGTCTGTATGTTTATATCTCGGAATAGAGCTAAACTGTTTTACCAATTGGACTAAAACTGGTATCTCAGGTTTTAATTAAATCCCCTTAAAGGTGTTTTTGGAATTAGGCATCCAACCCCAAAATTAATGGTACTTTACTGAAGAGAAAAAATATTAAAAACGCTCTGATCAAAATTCACTCTAACGATTTTGATTGATTTCTTTTTATCTACATGCCATTAATAATTAGAAACAAACTGGACACTTTCATTTTCCCTTGAAAATTACTTTGAGAGAAATATACAATAGGAGACATTTTCGAAATTGCTTATATCTTCGTAGTTATTTGAGATACCAAATAATTTATCATTTTAAAGATGCAGTACTATTATATATAAAAATCTTTAATTTGATTTATATTTTTCCTAAAAAAAAAAGTGTCATCACTATAAACAAACATATACAATATTTTTTTAAAAGTACTTTGAAATATGAAATTGATATTTATACTCTTTGGAGGACAGAGAAGTTCCTATTTACTCAATGTTTCTAAAACATTGTATACTATTTCACTTATGCTCTTGCGTGGAGTATTTCTGCAACAACTTTTTTATTTATTTTCATAGATATTACTAGTTTATAGTAAATAAAATATATTTCATGAATAAAGAGAGGGAAAGTCTGTACACCATCCTACAATTTATTTGAATGGAAACTCATTTGTGGGTTGCTTACTGATGAATGTTTTTTCAAAGAATGGAAATGTTTTTCAAGAGACCCTAACGACTTGGTTCCAAATGGGTATCTTAGGAGTGTTTGATATGACAAATAACGCTTTATGCTTGGTTTTTGCTTAAAATTCAATACAGGGACTAAAAATAATTATTGATTTAAAATTTTAAAACTTATTGACGATATGTATCTGACAGGTAAACAAAAGAGCTAATACCTCTGTCTGTTTATTTTTGTGTATTCATTGCCTGTTAATGAAACTACTCACTCTTATTTTTTCTGTCAATTGCAACCTGGTACAAATTTATGTTTTACTATAAAAGTTGAGTGTTAATTTTCATGTAATAGTAAATAGTATTTTACATAGCTAATAATACTTGATTAAAAATTAGATATTCAAACATGGTTAACAGAAAACCAAGTATTTCAAATTAAAACATAATTTACATAACAAAGCCCTTACCAGTGGTCCCGTGGTTTTAATCGTTAATCTCACATTACAATGGATTGGTGGGGATAAGGAACTCAAAGTTCAAACCTTGGCTAGGTGTAATGGGAATGGATTTCCAAATGTAATTCATCATTACAGTTTTCACATACTTGCTCCACGATTATGTGAGTGCACTTACTGTAATATACCCTCCTCATCACTACCCATTAAATTAAGTGATAAATAACCTTGGTGTTTTAGTAATAATATTGCACGTCTGAACTACATCATTCATAGCCCTATAGTGGGAATATTATCCAGTAGCAATGTACCGTTGACCAGGGGACGCCTGAATGTAATAATCGTGCATCCTTTCCGTGGAAACTATTTCTATGTCTCGATGAGATGAGGTGAGGGTGATAGTGGTATGAGGATGTGGAACTAGTGGAAATACTTAAACGTAACTCAAGTCTAGCCAGAACTTGATGACCTTTGTGTAAGTTCCCTTTCGGGAAAGATACTCAAGGTACCGGCTGGGACTCGAATCCAGACCCTCGTAGCCGAGTGCACTGACCACTCACTATACCGCGGATCTGGCTACCTTGGTGCTAAACATACCATTAAAAACCTATTTTTTTTTTAGATCCCTCAAGTCAAAATAATTTTAAAGCAAACAAAGTGGATCCAATTAAAGAAAATAAAAATAATCTCGATTCGAAATAAAAAAAATTAATATCAGTTAAAATAGTATTGAATCAAAGACAAGAAATGAATATTTCAAAATCACTTTATAGACAGTATTATACTGGTATATTTGGTCAGTTTTTAAAATCCATTTTAAGTTAATTTTTATCTAAATGAGAAACTTAGGCTGATACGTCCCCTTAGGCCAAATTATGCCACCAACTTTTAAAAGAAGATAACTCTATACCGTTGTATTTCTTATGAGAATGGCAATTCTAAAGCATAACAACCATTTAAAATATTATAATTATCCTGAAAGGTTATGTTGGGACTAAATAAAAATTAACTATTTGTTTGCGGAAAAATAAATCAATGTTTCTAAACATTAATATTACTTTCGCTAGTTCGACATTTCACATTAAATGCCGGTTAAATAAATAAGGTAGCTCTACATTTCTTTCTTTTTACTTTCTCACTATCCTACAGATAGAGAAATTATTGTGATCGTCAAAAAAAAATCAATCTTGAGATTTTGATGAATGTCAACGTTTCATGATGCCCCGATTCGAAAAAGTGGTTTTTAAATTTCTGTCTGTCTGTCTGTACCTCCAACTAGAGCCAAAAGTTTTTTACTGATCGGGCTAAGACTTGGTATCTAGGGTTCTCATAGGGTTGCCTCAAGTTTTATTTTAATTGGATATGTAACCCTAAAATTAAGAGTAGTTTACTGAAAGACAAAAAGATAAAAAGTCGACTTTCTCAAAATCAGCTGTAACGATTTTGATTAAATTTCATTTTAAAACATATATAACTATTCCAAACAAAATAGATACTCTCAATATTTCGGAAAAATAACTTTAAGGACTCCTTTCTAATGCATTAACTCTCATTTTTATCATATATCCGAAACTATTTAATATAAGAAACTGCTTATCATTAAAATTATGTAGCTCTATTTATAATATAAAATATTATTTGTAACATATTTTTATAAAATAAATAACTTTCAATCCATACGCCAATATAAATATTTTTTATATTTTCGAAAACTTAAGGACCGTAAAAAAATTCTAACCTGAAAAGTTGATGGAAGTCGAAGTCTCATGACCCCCCAAAGCCTAAAAAGTGGTCTTTGCTATGCCATTTGTAAGAGTGTCTGTTAGCCATAAAATTAAGAGTATTTTAATAAAAAGTGAAAAGAGAAAAATTGATATTTTCAAAATCTGCTCTAATTTTTTTGATTATAATTTGTATCTATTGGTTGATTAAGATTATAAATAAACTGTCTAATTTCATTTTACCATGAAAATGACTTTTAGGGTACTTTACAGAAGCAGAAACTTCCGTATCTTCGCAACTATTTGAAATACTAAATAACTTATCATTGCAAAATCGTATTACTATTAGAAATAAAAGCTTTTATACGAAATATTTTTTATAAAACCAACAATTTCTGAGATATTGGCAAATATATTAATACAATCTTGTGAACATTTGTTGTAAAGAGACTCCACTGAATTTTTAACGCAATAATTCTTCATTGCCAACGAGTAATTAAATATAAGTCTCTCAAAAAGTGTGTGTTCTCTTTCTTTAACCTCTTAGGATAAATGTTTTTACAACAATGATCTTTCTCCATTTTAGACTCAATAGTCTGTCTATATTTACTTATATTATTGGTCAAAATTTATAAATGATAAATTTAATAGCTATGCAATAACCATATTAAGATGTGCAACCCCTGATAAAATGTCAAACACTAAACCATAAATCAAAATTTGCGTGCATTTGTTCCTAACATTTTGTTAGATAAGTTTTTTACCTGGTGGTTTCCGACATTTGTATGCCTATTAAGTTTAGTTAATATTTTATTACCATGATCCTATTTTATAATTTATTTTTACTTTTTCTCGGCCTCTCAAAGAGATAAGTATTGTGATCATATAAAAATCAAACTCAAGATTTTGATTAATAATGATGTTTCATAGCCCCGTTAAACATAAAAAAAAGTGTTTTTTGCTATGCCGTTTGTTCGTGTGTGTCTCTGACTAGAGCCTAAACCATTTTACTGTTCGAGCTGAAACTCGATATTTGGGGTTTTCATAAGGTCCCCCTCAAGGAGTTTTAGGAATTAGATATCCAACCCTAAAATTAAGGTTTTTTTACTTAAGGTAGAAAAATATTTAAAATCAATAGATTCTCAAAATTCGTTCTAATGAATTTGATTAAACTTTGTATCTAGGAACTGTTCAACATTATAGACAACATGACAATCCCTGATTTTTTATTTAAAAAAAATCAATCCAAGGGCACTTTAAAGAAGCGTAAATTTCCAATTTTGATCATATCTCTGCCATTATTTGAGATACGATATAGCACATTATTGTAGAAGTGCTGTAATATTAAAAGTAAAGCTATTTTAATTTGGAATGTATTTTAGTAAAACCAATTTCTGAGCTATTACCAAGCATATATGTTTATATGGAATACTTTAAGATATTAAATTTATATTTATGCTCCTCTTTTCTTAAGATTCCTGTAAAATTGTATATTTTATTATCTTTGCTGGAGTGTTTCTGCAACAATGTATATTATTTAGTTTCATAAATCTTACTAGTTTTTATCAAAGTCTATATTCTAATATTAGAGTGAAAGAAATTATTTGGGATGCACCGCACCATTTATATTATTATTACAAAATATTATTATCACTACAAGTACATAGATTATAAAGATTGGAGACCACTGTAAATCAAATTTTAATATAAAAATATCAGAAAGTATCATCTAGTTTGCTATCAATCTTTTCCAACAGCTAGCGTTCAGAGGAACACTGTTTTTTCACCGGCACAATTTTAAACACCCCTGTTGCACCATTTACCACTAAACAAATTCCCAAAATCCACAATAGAACACTTGTCATTCTGTCACATTCTATTATTTGAAATCATGCGTAAAATACAGTCATGGAAAAGCTATGATCACAATCACAATCATAATCGCAAGTTGTTAACGTATAAACAGTGCAAACAGTATTTTAATAGCCAGTATGTGTGTATGTGTTGTTTTTTGTTCATTGTCCTCTGAATTCCGGGCCGTGTGTATATTTGTCTATGATATTGTACTCTTGGCAACATGGGTTTTCACTGCAATCACTTGGGAAATTAAAGCTATAAACGCCATTTTAAGTTAGGCTGAACGATGTTTTTGAACTCCTCTACTGCCAAGGAAGAATTTTATATAGCTATCTTTTATTTGAGATGAGTGGTTAAACCAACCAGTGGCCTTTATTATAATATATTATTAGTAGAGAGGAGGAAGGGGGGAACGGGGTAGTTATTTCGAAAAATAGTATTTATTTTTTAAAGAGATTTTTGTTATTATTATTAGCGCCGCGTCTTACTACCCGTTCGGGTTATACGCACTTACGCTAATGTGTAATGGTAGGATGATTGTGAGATGATATTGTGAGATGAAATGGAGGACCTACAGTTTAACGTGGAATCCGGACCACGATGGAGGCCTGGCATTCCCCACATTCACAAGATGTATTGTCAGAGGTGAAGGAAGGGTTTGGTAATCAGATAAATCTGTACCGAGACCGGGGATTGAACCCCAGCCGCCAGCACAGAAGTCCGACACTTTACCCCTAGACCACCAGGTCAACAGATTTTTGTTCAAAATATGATTTTGTAAATGAATAAAATACAATTTGATTGGGAATCGAACGTGTTAGTTATTTCACTTAGATTTTTACTAAAACTACGTGGTTTATTAGTGCCCTTATCCTATTTGTCTGGAGACATGTTGGAATGGACGATCTAATAAAATATGGGGCGTATCGTAACCCTCATGAAAACGCCAGCAAGTTCTTTGAAGGGCACATCAGTTGCAAGCAATATATTCTTAACACTATAAATTAATTACTTTTTTCTATTACCGCATTTTACTACCTGTTCAAATTTTACGCATATTTAATAATTACTCTAGTGGATAAGGGATAAAGAAGGAATCATTTTAGAGGAAATATACCCGCATCTGCGTGGATTGTGGGAAACCATTTAGGAAAACGATCCTCAGTAGACCAAACTGGGATTCAAACTCTGATCTCACTGTCATCATAAAGCCAGTGTAACATAAGAGTGACGCCTTAGACCATTATACCACTGAAGCGAGTAATTAATTACTTAAATATGTTTTCATATTATCAGGTAAAATAAAAAATATATATATAGAAAACTAGCTTAGTTTTATATGACAAAAATCATTAAACACATTGTTTGTAGCGTCTTGATCTAAAAAAAAGAGGAGGGGGAGTATTAACTACTCCACTGAGATTGACAACAGGCAAAGGTGAACTTGTATTGAGTTCAGGAAGCTTCCTAAGGAATTAAATAATTAAGTCCAACTACTTGGATGTCTAAATTAAGTTGTGTTGACATGCCTTAAGTTAGTTTGTCAGCTATGAAATATGTTTAGAACGTGTACTTTTTAAGTTGTGTCGACATGTTTCATGCTAGTTTGTAAACGTTTAGAATGTGTACTTTTCCATACGCTCCCCGGGTCTTAATATCCATCCAGGATATTTGAATTTTCACATTAATAGGCTGACGTTGGGGAAGATATGCTTTCAGAAGAAGAGAGAAATATTGGGAAACACCCCCTGCCTCTTTTCAGTTTACCTGGCTGAGATCAGAGCCACAACATCTACGTAATTGAAACACTAGACGTCTATCCCACGTTCCCAAAGAAATAAATAACTCTAATTTATTTCAAATAAAAATACAGCTACAATACTATAATATGGCAATCTACCATTAAAAAACTAATATAATTTCCATCTTCGGTAATCTAGTCTAGGGCATATAGATTATTTGAGAGACGAAGGCAGGTTCTCTATATTTATCTTACAAGTACAACCGTCAAAGTCTACACCATCTGTTAAATGTGAAAGCACACAGCTTGGCATACGAGTAGATCTTGTAACTTTTTCAAACCCACGTTGGTGAGCATAGATACTCCAAACTATGGCCTCCACATGCTCAGGCCATCAGCGCGAATACGTAGATAGCCCTAACGGAATGTAAAACATGGCGTGATTAGATGTTGTAAATTGACGCTTGGCCCGTTTTGGTAGCAAGGCGTGGGGCTGGAACATATCAATCAGCAAGGAAATGTGGGATATCATCGTGAAATCCTGGCCGATTGTTGACACTCCGAATCGTGATTGTATTGTTAAACCCAATGACGTCGAGATCCGGCGTGAATATGACAACCCCTCTTCCCATCATAATTCCCCTCTTATTGCTAAAACAGCCCTCCATCCCTTATATCCCCTCTCCCCTACCTTTAAAACTAGTTGTGCCATTGGTCCAAATGACACACAAACTCAGATTCGAAATTAGTTTATGACTTATTCTCATTTGTGGGTAACAGGTACAAGTGAACACGTAGACAATGTTGCCTTTCTTGTCTTGCCTAATTTTCCGGTAGCAGTGAGATCAGGGTTTGAATCCCGGCAAAGAATACATAGGAGTGCTTCCCCCCGCCTCAGAACAGTTGCCCACTCGTTATTCACATAAGTACAGGTAACATTTAATGTAAGTTAAAACTGCCTCATCCCTATCCCAATTAGTCTAAATAGACTACCCAGAAGGATAATAAAACGTGGAAAATGGAGTAAATTATTTGTAAAAAAAAATTCTATAGGAAATCGGCCGACTCTTCATAATATTCCCATATACTTTATTAAGGATTGATTCAGCTGCTTCGCTTGTCTTCTTTTCAAACTTTCTTATTTCCACTCTCTAGTGGGGGGTTGGAGGTGAATCACGTCTGGTTTTCTCGTAAAATGTCGGCAAATACGTGAACAGATGGGCGGGGTGGTATAAAACTTGTATTTCTGCCGAAGATGAGAAATTGCTCTATTTGTGATTTTTAGTTCTCGTGAAAGAAGGTCGTATTAAATAAAAGTTGTGGAAGGAACGAACCTATGCTAACTTTTCAACATAAGTTTCGAAGAGTAAATTATTATTTTAAAACTTAGGTGGAAGGGAAGGAAAAGTATGTTAATATACTTCCATATTTTTACAGTCTTTATAGCAAAAAAATAAGAATAAAAAAATGGCCAAAGTAAGTCAAACATTTTTTCATAAGATACATTTACATTTGACCAAAAACATGTTTTGTTATAAAAACTGTAAACGTTATCGACTTTTGATTTAATTTTGTTCCATCTCACTTTAAGATTTCAGTACTGAAGCCATGGATTTGGTCGTCTGAATATGGACTAGAGGGTGTATATCTTTGTCGGATGCATTCTTAGAGGGGTTTTTATTGCCACGTTTGGTTGGGTATTGAATGTGGTGTCTACAAACTATCTTCAGGAAAATTTGTATTAATTTTCTTAAAATTGTTTCTTGTCAACAAGTACACTTAGATTAATCTAATAAACGTTAGCGCTAATGGGCTTGAATAGAATTGGTATCAAATAATAAACAACTATGGATTGAGGGGGTGAGATAAACATGTGTTTTATTTTTAAAAATATCAACACACGGCGTACAAACTATCTTAATTTTAAATAATAATCTAGTTTACACACACAACTCTAGAAACTGTTTACTAACTGGATAACAGGACGAGATCGTTTACAAATATTTGTATCTTAATCAGTACCAGAATGGAGAGAAACAGAGTCCACTATAATCATGATTGATTATTTAGGATATTTAGCCACAGTGTGAGGAAAAGCAACAGCAATACCAAGCTGTCCGATATAGTTGGCTTCCCCTAAATAAATCACAATATTCTATCTAGTTTTTGCAATTGATACATATAAAACAAGGGTCTTTTTTTCCACCACGTCTCACTAACCGTTGGGTTTATTTGTAACTATATTAATTATGCTTGGGTTGTAGTGATAAAGAATATATCTAATTTAGAGAAAATATTTCCCCATTTGAACTAAGGGATGATTTAAACGATTAAGGATTAATCACTCTCATTAAACCCAGCTCCCCATCACCAGAAAACCTGACAATATTAATGAGCCCAGCGTTTAGACCACGTGCCCACCAGTATGACCGGTGTGGGTATTATGAGACTTGTGATTCACGGTTTGTGGAGGAGGGAAGTAGTTTATAGGAAACGCACCCACGTACACGTAGAGGGTATGGAAAAGCTACAGTGAAAGTCTAAAACGTGACGTTGAAGCAACCAGCTGAAATTAAAGCCTTGACCTTCCCCATCACCTGCAATTCAGTTCATCGCGAGCCTTACGCCCTTGGCACAGTGCCCACTGATGTGGGTCATTGTTTATATAGATGGAAATATACATAAAAGTTGGAGAAACATTCAAATAAAGAGATAGATATATAAGTATTATACTTCAAAATAAAATCTTAAATAAGTGAAGGCATCCAGGAAAAACTAGTACTAGGAAGAAGAGCAAAATTTACTTATGGGAAATTATCAATGAAAAAATTGCAAATTCCAACATCAATTTAGCAGATGAAGCTAAATTGAAAATGCTATAAAATGTGAGATCTAGCATTCTACGTTATAAAGCAAAGAATCTTGGGTCCTGACACCAAATATACTACTATTGGTTTTATATATGTTAGGAGGAACTTTTGACGCAAACTTTATGAGTATAGAGTTACAGTAAAAATAATTTTGGTTTTGTTGCTTTTGGCCACATAAATTCCATAACTTGTGTTTTAAAATGTAACATTAGTGAATATGGTTACGTGAGTGCTGATTCAGAGCCGTTTTGATGTCAATACAATGCTGTTCTCAGTGATAAATAAAATATTAGGTTTTGTAGTTTTTAAATTCAAACAAAAAGTGTATCTGCTTCATGGCTGAAACAAAGATACGTAACAAAGATAAAAAAAGATGTAAAGTGATATTTCATTCATATTAAAATACTGTGAAATTTTATTTTATTAAAATTCTATAATATAATCTCTTATTATGATTAAAGTACTGCAATAATTGTTGTTTAACTTAATTGAATCTAATTTTTTAAACAAATTTAATAACAATTAAATATGAAAATTTCTTCTTCTTGTCTAATCCAATAAATGACAACTTGACTAATAACAGTTCCGTTGAACATGCAGACAAAGGATAAATCTCGTCTGGTCTGGTTTTCCCGTTACAGAAAGGTTGGGGGTTCGAATTTGAGCCAACCACATCTAGTTTTTCCCCACCCAAAATTGTTTCTCTATTCTCTCTCTCTCTCTATCTCTCTCTCCTTCTCTCTCCATGCAAATTTGGAGTATACTCCCTTTAAATTCTACCTTATTCATCTCTGCCCCATTATTGTACAAATCATATATCCCGATAGGTAGCAACCTAGCTTCATGGATTAAACCATGGTCCTATTGTATAGGCTACAATATAGCAGCTGATTATCAGAGTAGACGGAGTGTACTGTATATACGCGTACAACCAGTATGGCATGGAGAAAATAAATGTTAGGCGCCCTGAACAAACTTTCTCTCACTTTTATCTTAAAATATACATACATTTATTAAAAACTCGTAAGATTTATGAAACAATATACTAGGTCTATACATTGTTGTAGAAACAATCCACCAAAGATCATTAATGAAATAATAAACACTGTTACTTACTTACTCTATGGCATTAAAAACTACACTGTCACAGAAAATTTTTAAAAATATAAATATTTTTGTCCACCAAAGAGAATTTATATAAAATTTATTTTTCAAGACTTGAATTAATAGATTATTTACATTTGATTATAGCTCAGAAACTAATGGTTTTATATAAATATAATTACTATAAAAATGTGTATCTTTAATAGTACTACAACTCTACCAGGATAAAATATTAATTTTCATAAGCCAAACAAATGAAGAGAAATTAAAAAAATTGGAATATTTTCCTTGTGTAATGTACCCTCACAGTCATTTTCATGAGGAAATAAAATTTGCCGTCTTATTTATACTGATAAACAGTGTCTAGATATAATTTTTTGGGGATATACCTCTAATTCCAAAAATTCCTCAAGGGAACCTTACGAACACAACAGATACCAAGGTATATATAGGCCGATAGCTAAAATAGTTTCAGCTCCAGCCCAAAGTACAGACATATAGTCATATAAACGGCATCGCGAAAACCACTTTTTTGGATAAAACGTCAACATTTATCAAAATCTCGAATTCGAACCTTTTTGACGATCACAATACTTACTCTCCGAGGTGTCAAGAGATTTACTGAACATTCATATTGAGGAATTCCAAGTCATTTAATAGAATGAATTATACAAAGCTTTTTCTAGTCATGACTTTTCAAGTGGTAATAGCCCAAGTGTCCTAAATACATTGAAAACGAACAAACCAGCCTCAGTAGCGTAGTTAGCTGACATGCTAGTTTCGTGTTGAGCTAGACTGCTGAGGATGGAGAGATCGAGGTTCGAATATTGGGAGAACTAGGGGTGATTTTCCTAAGTGGTTTTCCACTCTCCCTCTACGCAAATGCGGGTTCACTTCCTCTAAATTCAAACTTCCTATTCCTAGTCCATTAGCGTAATTAGTACTTAAGCGTATAACCCGAACGGTTAGTAAGACGCGGTGGTAAATAAAAAAAAACGAACAAAAGCATTAGAATAATTTCGTACTTAACTTTATAGGGATATATACCCATATTGCCTTTATACCTCTAAAGAGATAACCCCATGAGGCTTCTGTGATCTATAATGTGACATCGTTTTAACAACTGATGGTGGCATGGATAAGCTTTGTCATTTCCCAGGCAAGCTATTGACCTTAATATTCGAATTATATTGCAATTCGCACCCATAAATAGGCTCATCTGATAGTCATAACAAAATAACATCTATATCCAATATAGCCGACGACACAAAATCCATTTCTGAGCGAGTTTAAGATCTTTATATTGTAAATAGATTAAAATGTTATCATCAACTTACGGACCGTATTAAAAAGTAGAGAAAGAAATAAAGTAGCCTACAGTAACGGTTTGATAGAAAATCTCAAAAAATGAAATGCTAGTGTGTTAACATTCAGTTTGTATTTCACTCTGTCGTCACACGTCGATGTTTACAAGGTCTAAGGCGTTAAGTTCGCAATGTACTATATATCAAGTCAAAGTGGTTTCCCTGATGATATATTCCTATGCTTAAGTGAGACGAATGCGGATGCACTTCCCGCAAACTACCATCCTCTACTCTAACTCTTTTATCAAGCAATTAATTAATAACTGTGTAATAAAAAAATAAAAAAATTAATACAACTATGCAAGACAAGTAAAGTACAAACTAAATATGGATCTAGGCTACCCATGACAACACGCGTCCTTTTCCCCGGAAGTCCTTGTTTGGATACGCCATTTGTGATATCACTTGTTCGCTCTGTCAAGAGTTTCCTGGAATTAATGACAACTTTTTCTCTATATTTAAAAAGTGTCTAGCTAAAGCAATATTTTTTTATTTTGGTCAAATAAATGTTTTGCTATAAAAAGGTTAAAACACTGGACTCTTCTCGCGCTCCCTAAACCCCCACCTTAATGTTCGACGGTAAAGTAATTTATACTGCGTTTGGGCACCAGGTAGTTATCCTATCATTAAGTTATTTTATGCGAAATAGATATTATATTATTAATGGACTTGGTTTATTTACTAAACCACATCATATATATGATATTATAAGAGTGAAGTTAGATACCCATAACAGGGTGATAGTTTATCACACCACTGCAGTTTTAGACTATCGCAGTCAGAATACCTATTACACCTCCGTAACTTTTGGCTATCAAAATCGTAATGCCCTTTCCAGCTAGAGTCATAGGGGATATTTAAGCAACCCCATGGCCCTAAAGGAAGTGTCAATATTAAAATCTATCCTAGCACAGTTTGTCTTTAAATTTTCTAAAAATAACTGTTTCAAGGATATCTGTTTTCTTCTTTTTTAACTAAAAATTAGTGTTTAATATTCAATACAAACCGGATAGGATTATTTTTTCCATACAAACTCTTTCAAAATAGCTTGAGAATATTAATAGTGTTTAAAACCAATTTGGTCTCCTGTCCAGCAGTTCTTAGTCTTGTTTTGAAGCCAAGATCGAAACATTGCATAAGAGGAACGAAAGCCATTTAATTCGAATAATTTAACAGTGTATAGGGATATGTTTATTTTAATACTTCAATACAAACTGTCCCACCAAAAGGTTGTTCATAGGCCAACAACAGCATTATTTCTAGATTATTAGCATGCTCAAATGATAGGGGAGTTCAAAAGCCCTGCCTACAGAATGATTTGAAACTCTCCATAGAAACTTTTATGGGAGTTAGGGAACACTAAAACTAAAATTTTTTGTTAATGAATATATATCCGCATTATTACCCATTAGGTGTTAGAGGGTGTTGTTGATACATAAAGGAAAGGTGGAAGGTGTTAATAACAATTTTTAATTACATCCATTTAAAGGAGTATCATGCACGTTTACATGGAATGTTGAAGGACCACACCGTTGTCGGTGCAAATGTGCCAAAGTTTGGTGGTTCAGCACACGTCTGTTAGGATAGCGTTCACGGTACAATCTTGGAGCAGTTCTTCCATTTTCATCGGCAGACCCACAAGCTAGATGCATGTCAGCCATCTCAAAATCTGTGAAATGATGCATATTAGGTTTATTTATATTATTCGGTTAGACACGTTGTGAGAGCTTAGCCCTTTCGGCAATACAAACATTTCTACATGCATTGCTGATAAGAACCTTTATATTTAGCATATCCATTACGTTCAGACACGTTGCGGATCATACATGTACCGTCCGAAATTGTTGGCAAAAAGGTTTTTTCTACTACGATAAGTGTCTGTAATATCTAATCTGGTCTGAAACGGTACGCCAGCATAGTATAAATTATCTTCAGTCAGTATTTGGCTTGCAGTGATTACGTTCTGTCAATATTGTTGTCTCCATGATGGATCCCAAGAAACTTATTGAAAGTGTTAACAATTAAAGGTTTTGTGTAACCAAGAAAGAAAAACGTTGCAGCAACAAATAAAAATGGGAAATATCCTATAAAGAGATAGGGAATATTCTAATGAACAGAGATAAGCTTATATAATTGTTTAGTTTTTTCACAATCGTAATGATAAACTAAAACTGGAAAAATATAATTTGACATAATTTTGGCTATCAATACAAAAATTATCATCACTCACTTTTGTCACCCCTAAATACCTACGAATGTAATATAGAAAAACATTGCAAATGTATCTTTTATATGAAAAGTTATCAGATTACTGCTGTCACCTTGTAATAGAAGATTTGGTGAACTATCCCCTAATGTTTCTTTATTAGAAGGCATATCAAAATTTCCTGTTTTTATAATGTAATTAAGTAAGATACATTTAATTATATCCCTTTGTCAACGTGTTCTGGCTTTCGTATTATTCTTCTGTTATACAGCCTAAACGTTTGTGAAAGAGGTCCAAACCCATTTTCTGAAACTCTTCTTGCACTAGAGTGTCAGCAGTTGTTGTATTGTTTTTTAACGTCATTAAGTTGTGTTTTAAAATATGGTCTTAAAGGGTAAGTTTTCAAAGGAAAAATTCATCTGCGACAATTACGTGAGGTTAAACAGTGTCTAAGCACATTAAATAATCAAGTACAAAGCATTTTTCCCTGCCACGAAATGGCGAAAATGCCCCCTTTACTATTTTTCCCCCCGTATAATCCAACATCGACAGCTGTACATATATAGCTATCATCAAAAACAACCAACAAAACAATAGAAAAAGTTTTTTATATTTCAAATATAAGGCAACCCTATTAATTGGAGTTTTAAATGTGACATGTTTACCATCTAGTGCTCCAATGCAATTAGGAAAGCTCCAAGTATTCCAGAGATCATTATCTATTTCAAACCATTATTTTTCGGTCAGTATTATCATTATTTCAGAGTAGATAGGTAATTATGGCATTACATAACTCAATCACAATCTTTGAAACAGTAGTGCGTTCCAGTCGATAGCTAAATTATATATATATATGTGTGTGTGTGTGTGTGTGTGTGTGTGTGTGTGTGTGTGTGTGTGTGTGTGTGTACGTGTCACTAGTGGTCAAGAATCTGGAACAATAATTAATTACTTTTTATATGCACTATTAATTTTCTACAAACCATTATTATGTTTACAAAATGTCCTATCTCTTCTTTCGGTTAAGCCCAGATAATTATAAATGTACTGTTTTTTTTTTAAAGATCTGAGTGCAAGAAATAATTGAACAATCCAAGATATTATTTTAGAAGAGAATTAAAGAAATGAAACAAAACTTAGCCAAGCTGCGTGTAAAATTAAAAAATACAATATTTTTTAAATTTCTTATATCGAAGAACAAGAAACAATTAAATCAGTTAATATTGAGTTAACCAAAAATTTTGATAGTGAGATTAAGGACGCATCAAATTCTCTTCTGTCAGAACAATAGTCATTATGAATCCCCTATTAAAAATCAGAAAAAACAATCATCAGCTATAAATAACTGGTTTTAGTATAGTCAAACAAATCAATTTACTCTGAAAGAAAAAGAAATCAGTCAGATTCTGCTTCTTCTTCGTCTTCGTCAATTATTTATATCATAAATAGCAGAAAATAAAAATGCAGACCAAGGAGTGAACAAATATGGCATAATAGCTACTGAAAAAAAAAATATACACGTATAATGAACTTATGTAAAGGCAGGAGTATTTTCTAAAATTTCACAATTAGAAATACAAGAACTTTTGCAGGGAGGATTACAGCCTCTAACTTCAACCTCCGAACCAGTATCTACACTCTCGCCATACTCTTCTGATCGTTCATTATCTGATAGTCAACACCATAACGATCCATTCAGACAAATGAAGAGAACAATTTAAATGATATGTAGTTTTGTGGGGATTTTTGCTCTCATTTAAATGAAAATTGATGTAATTTAAATTTTCGAAAATAAACATCAAAATTTCTATTTACATAATAAAATTTTATTACTTACCTCAAACATAATGAAAATTTTTCTTCGGTTTCTATAGCCTGATTGTATGTATGTTGTGTCCTATTTTTGAGAGACTTTTCTATTTTTCCTGACACGTGCGAGACGTACCCAGGCATCCGAAAATATTGATAAAACTACTATTCATCGTTCATCAATTCACTGCTGTCCAAAATTCTAAATGGATCTTTCCTCTTTTTAACATTTTATTAATACTGAAACGACGATGATGACGATTTTTCTCTTCATCTTAATCTAACAATAAGACAATCATACATAAATTATAAATGAGCGAAAATTTTAACGAATTAAACCAAAGATCACAAGTGTCGGTGTCACAATTCATCAGGTATTTGATATTATAAATACCTCCTTTATATGTCGGAATGTTAACGCTAAGTTCTGGCGCCATATCTGACCAGATATTCTATATGGACCCACGTACGAAGTCCGCATTACGAATGAGGTTAGCAAAATCTAGTCATTTGACGCGCCACCCAACAGCATCCTCTAGTACCAAAGGGTGACGTCTGTGGACACACACACACATATATATATATATATATTCGTTAACGGAAAAGATTTGTTTTAGTGTTCCCTATCTCCCATTAAAGTGTGTACAGAGAATTTTTAATCACCCAGTATGCTTTACCTTAAATAATCCGTTGGTAATAAAAGACCACTCCTCTGAAGAGCAACTGAGTGCACTATGGGTGTATTTCCAAGCAATTTTCAAATTCCCTCGTTACATTAATCAAAAAGCATTTCTTTTTTGCTGAAATTAACCTAATTCTAAATTAAATTAATTATTTTAACAATCCTTCTAAATCCTGTAAATAAGCCTAAAATAACTGTATTAATGTTATTTTATATTCTTTAATACAATCAAAAAATGTAAAGCTATGCAGGTGATTATTAAACGTGATTATATTATTAAATATATATACGTTTTACTACCCTTTCGGGTTATACTCCTATGTACCAATTACGCTAACGGGTTATAGAGGATGAAGTTTGATTTTAAAGGAAGTGTACTCACATTTGCATGGAGGGTTAAAGATGGGAAAAACATTAAGGAAAAAGCCTTGGTATATCCGACCGGGATAGAACCATGATATTCCCGCCATCGGCACTCAAGTTTGTTGCGAAAGTTATTCCTTAGATCATGATGCCTCCAAAGCGGGTAAATAATAATAATAATAACTAACATTACATTAGAAAACTAATTGGTCTAATATGTATAAATATTAAACCAAAGTGATTCTCTTATCTCATGTTTGGGCCTATCCAAACCATCAGATAAAACAGCTATCGAACCAGGCGTCATGTTGAGTTGCGGCTATCCGACACACTATAATTTTTAAAACAATGAAATTGACCAAATTGAAACTGCCAAGCAATTTAAAAAATTGAAAATCAATTATTTGAGATTTTTTTTTTATTTTGATCCTATTTCGTTGTTGTTGAGTGACTAATACAGAAAACCGTTCAAACGGGCAAAATAATTATTATTCATTGGATTTATACATTTAATGTTCACATCCTTTCTTCATGCTGATGCGGGTGTAATTCCTATTAATACTTACCTCATCTCTAACCCTTAGATTAAGTTGCTAATATTCATTGAGTTAAACGTAATAATGACCAGATAATGTAAAAAAACACATGGACGAAATATACCTATATTATATTAATTTTATTGGTTTTGATTTTTTTAAATTAAATTGTCTTACTATATACGTTTAGGCTATACACTTATCACCTAATTACGCTAATGGTTTTAGGGGTTAGTAAGGCGATATTCAGATTATGTGGAACCATATATGCATGGAGGGAGTGGAAAATCATCTTGGAAAAACCACCTCAAGTACACCCCACCGAGGTTAAAACCTCGATCTTTCCGTCATCGAAAGTCTAGTATACTGGGAAAGTAGTGCGTTAGATCATGTGGCCACCGAAGCGGATAATTATTTGTTCACAAAAACTTCGTTGAACCCATACACAACTTTTAAAACAAACAAACGTAAATCATACAAAAACAAATATGTTTGCAAAGTACTCATTATTAACATGCATGCGACAATATATTCGGTTCTTTCGAGCTTAAAATAATATATCCTAATATTAAATTGTGTATTATTTAGTTCGCGCAGCTCATAAAGTTATACAAGTAAACACCCACCGCCAAGAATAAATTACGTCCCAAGCCGAAGTTTCTTCAACATCGAAAACAACTGATAGTAATAACTAAAAATCAAACTGGGGGAAAAAACAGATGATGATTCCGACTTATACTTTACCCTACTATCTTCCATTTTTCACTCAAAGTTAACCTATCAAGACAAATGATGAGAAAATGGCGGAGGGGGTGAACGCTTGACTACACAAAATATGTATTAATCTTATTTTATTTCACTTGATTCTCAGAAAAAGAAAGGAAGTAAATACAAAGCATATGACACACACAAAAGATTTTTTTTATTTAGGACTATAGTGAAGTTGTCCCATTTATTTCTGTACTTTTATTCCAGTCACTTTTGTATAAAGTTTTCCAGATCTTGGATTTTCCCTGGAAATTTATATTTTATTTTTTAGCACTGCATATTATTATTTTTCAGATTATACATTTGTGTACTAGTTACGCTAATGAGCTAAGGGGGAAGAAGGTTGAATTTATACTGGGTATATCTATATTTGCGTGGACGGAGATTGGAAAACAATTTTGGAAAACCACCCTCAGCACGCCCTACCAAGATTCGAACCGTGATCACCCCATCATGGGCAATCTAGTTCTAAATGAAACTGATGCCTTAGGCCATGTGGCCACTGAAGCCGGTCCCTGAAACTACAAAGGTTATATTCTTTATAAAAATAAAAGGTACGGTGACCGTAAAAACTTTCTCTTTCTCTTCAATCTTATAACAGACACATTTGCTAAAAACTCTTTAAGATTTGTGAAACTAAAATATTATACACGCTGCAAAATTTCTCCACCATTAAGTATCAATATAATAATATACCATATTACTGACACATTGTGAAAAGAGGAGCCTCTCTGTCCACTTAAGAGCATAAATACCAACTTCATATTTATACGTACCTTATATAAATATAAATACGCTTATAGCTCAGAGTTTATCGGTTTTATTAAAATGTAATCATGATTAAAGTATTTTTAGTTTTAATAGTGATACTTTACAATGATAAGTTATTTTATATCTCAAATAATTGCGGATATGTGATCAAAGGTTGAAATTTTTGCTTATTTTGATTGCTTTAAAAGTCATTTTCATGAGAAAACGAGAGTTACTAGTTTTTTTAAGTGTTAAACAATGCTCGGATACAAAATTGAATAAAACTCATTAAAATGTATTTGGATAATATCTATTTTATCTCTTTTGTCCTTCATTAAACTACCCTTAATTATAACGTTAGATATCTAATTCCAAAAACCCTTCGGGTGACCTTATAAAAAACCGTGAATACCAAGTATTAGTCCAATCGATCAAATGGTTTAGAATATCATCAAAGATACAGACAGATGGCATATTAAAAATCACTTTTATCTGTTTCAGGGGCTCATTAAACATTGACTTTTATCAAAATCACAAATTTTATATATATATATATATATATATATATATATACATATTTTTTACGATCACAAATATCACTCTTCCACGGGCCGAGATAATGTAAAAAAAAGAGAATAAAATTAAAGTTAGATGACAGTGTACGTTAGTTAAGATATAAATTTCATATTATAAAAGCTTTTATAAAAAAAATTGCTAAAATAAACAAAATATTGCTTTAACTACTTTTAATTTTATTTCCACACAAAGTAATTTCAACATTTATTTAATATTCGTCATGTACACTTTATTTACCCTTATAGGTAGCAAGCTTACCTTGACAAGCATGTAGCATGTATATCAAGCAGATTAGACAGCTACAATTAAATATCAATATTCTAATAATTTACGACAATAGAAACGAAAGAAAGAAGTAATATTAACATATTTAAAAGTAATCTACCTCAAAGTTTATTTTACCTGACTAGGTGAAGTCTGATACAATGACGTGTCTCCCTAAATTGAAAAACACATAGTTGTTCGAAAGATATTGTCTTTTGATAGATACTGTAGCGGAAATCAAAGAAGAGGATTAACATTATCATATTTATGAATAAAATGATTTAACGCATTCCCCTTGCCATTGGATGATGTCGGATGGATTCACATAAATTTGTCATGCTGCCTACAAAAAAATATTGTAAAAAACGTCTATATCACTAATTCTCATAAAAATAATAGCTGAGACTAAAGAATATAATTAAAACGGATATATTTAAATAGAAAATGCTTTGGTATATATTCACCATTTCAAGATGTTCTTGGATTTGTTCGCCACGCGTTAGAAAAGAAAATTATTCAATGATGGCGGCCTGACTTCAGCCACACGTGCTTTCATTACAACATCTGATGAAGAAAGGAGCGTTAGAAAGAACTCAATCCAGTGACCCACTTGCCCTTCAGAGAAGACTAGCGGCCGTCCAAGCAAACATGTTTCCCCCCTTCGCTGCAAGTGGTTCTCCCTGCTTCGTTTTCCTTTCTCCCAATCTTCATTCCTTTGTCTCCTTTTCTATGTTTCTTAGTTTATCCCCTATTTTTCTTTGTTCCATTCAAGTCAGATTAAAAAGGCTGTTCTCATATTCACAAAATCTCAGACTACTACAACCCAGCGTCGAAGGAGGAACCTCTACAACTTTACTCAACGAAGGAACCCGTGACAATAGAGTCTCGGCCGTCGGATCCACCACCGTCCTGGCCAGGAGGATATTTTTCAAATACTTAAGTATCCTGGTAACAACATTAAGTCTGTCTGACTTAGAGTCTAGTTTTTTTTGTAAAAAACTAGACAATGTCTACCTAGAAAAGTTTGATATTATTTATGTTCTGTTTTATTAGACGAAGGCGACTTTCATTTGCTGGAAAGTTTTATACTATGTCGAAGTAACAGTTAAAACCATTTCAAGTCTTTTTGACTTTAGAATTAAAAGGTTAATTTAATTTATTAAATATTGTGTCCTCCTGTGTGAAGGACAAGTGTCATTATGACTAGTATTTAGCGAAACAATTAGACTTGGTATACCAGTCCTAGCGACTATGCTTCTCTGTATCCTTATGATACAGCCTTTAAATTGTGATCCCTTGTCTTCAAATGTAGTAAGGTCCTAGTCATAGACTTACTAACCTCCACAAGCTCCATCTATTTTTTCTTAGCCAATGTTACTCATGACGACGTGGACGTCATGTGCATTGTTTAAATTTTGTATGGCTACAACCAGGCTGTCTGTCTTGTTTCCAAAACCCAGTTGGGTTAATAAAGTTCTATATTTTGAGTTGTTCAAGTGCAGTATTAGCTTGGGTGTGCAAACCGCGGAACTCCGATTGTGTCATAATGGGGTCCGCGCAAATAATATGTTTGTCTCTGCCTATTTTTTTGGCTCCTATTGTTTTGGTGTTGGTTTTTAGGTGTAATTCCTGTTAGCATTGTTTGTACTATTGAATGCTCTGGCAGTACCAATAGGGTAAGGGACCGGCCATAGTACCTGTTAGTCGACACCTGTTTGCTAGCCATCAACCACTGTTATCTATAGATCTTTCTATTATTAACCAAAGGTGTTTTAATGATAGTGTCTTAAGACCCAGTCAAGCTAACTGATTTAAGTCTATATGTATATCTTGTCCAATACCATTATGTTAATTACTACTTAATTGTTTTCTCCTTTAGAAAAAACCTACCTGTATTCTGGGTCCAGCTCAGCCCTTGTAGCTACAGCAAGACAATCAAATTTCACAAAGTCTTATTAATTGAAACAAGCTTCTATTTTGTAATTTTGTAACATTATTGTAAACCTAATTCTTATTTTTTCTGTTCTAATAAATTTATTTATTGTTAAAACTATTTATCTTTCCATTTATATTTTACCTTGTTTGTCACGTTACCAAATTTGTCCAGTGAAGAATGTTTGTAACAAGCAATACAGTGGCGTGGCTTATAAAATAGGGCCATAGTGTAATCAATTAAGGTAAAATGAGTGTATATAGTGAAATTCAAACAGATATTTTTTTAATGAAAATAAAATCTTGTTTAAATCCCACTATACTAATAACTGTTAGTCGACAACTTATTATATTGTTATGTTTAGAAAATTAAACTAAACTTTTAAACTAAAGGCACATACCAATTTTATTTTATTTGTCTAAAACAGTATTTGTTGTAAAAAGCACAGAATAATGTACCTTAAATTGGGGATGTAAGGTACGTGAGAAAAGGCTAGTGTTTTTGAAAATGTTATAGTAAAATATATTTTTGGTCAAAGTAAATACAATCAGTACAAACATGGAATTTAATCTTATTCCCATGGATATCTCACTATGTCTTGAATATCTATTAAGGGTGTGAAATTTAATGACATAATTTTATCATAAATTTAAAAAGTTTGTCATCTACTGCCACTATACTCATGTCAGATATTTAAGAACTCTTTTTTGCACCTTGTTTTAATTCCTGTTCGGTTTATACGCCTATGATATAATTACACTATTGGGTTAGGGATTAGGGAAGTTTAATTGAAAGGAAGTGCACCCACATATGCGTGGAGGGAGAGTAGAAAACCATTTAGGAAAAGTCGCCCTCTGTGTACCCGACCGGGATTGAAGCACGATCTGCTCATCCTCGTCAGTTTAGTCTAACACGAGAGTAGCACGTTAAACCACGTAGCCACTGAAGCGGGTAATCAACAAATGTTGTTGTCACCATGTAAAGATAATTAAACTCTATGTTTATAATGAAGCAATATTTTATTTATTTTGGTCATAAAAACTGCAAAACCTTTTCTCGCGTTCCCTAAATCCCTAACATAGGCATAGTCAGATTTCCTTTCAATCCAAACAAATAAATAGCTTTCAGACTGAGAAATTTAAGAAGAAGGCAAATATTTTATATTAATCAAAGGTATACTTTAACTCTTTTAATTAATGCATTCAACACCGAAAATAACAATGAATTAGGGTTGGTCTTATGACTACCGGATGAATATTGCTATCGGGAGGTTAAAGTTAGCAACAAGATATTGGTTATCAGCCACTTTAATATATTACGCGTATTATGAACTGAATTTATCTGCCGGATAGTTATCTGTAGGATAAATATATTATTATACATAAAATGCAAGGCAGGTGCAGCTTTTACTGGTGCGCGCATGTGTACAACCTGGCTAGTAGCTACAACACTCAACATTTGTTAGGTAATGCGGCTAAACGAATGCAAGTAGACAGATGGCATCGTGTGGATGCAGAAGCTAGGTTGCCTTGCAAGTATTAATTCCGGTGTCTGCCAAAATATGGTCAATAGTTCGGTACAACGCTTACAAAATTTCATTGTACTTATATTTAAATAATTTGTTCTTATATAGCTATAACTCTACAAATAGCTTGTAAATTCTTATAAAAGTGTGAATTAAATGTTCAAACTTTGAAAGCATATAACCCAAACGGATAGTATGACGCAGTGCTAAGTATAATTATTCTAACTTTGTATATAGTTAGATTTTAGGCATGTGCCTACTAAACACGCGAACCAAAATTTACCTAAAACAGATTCTGATAGGCTAAACCTCATGATAAACAACGCGTCAACATAGTAAAGCTAATTTTAACTTTCAGATTAAAGTTATTAGGTACTTAAACCTACTGATAAAAATAAGATGGATAAATACATTCTATCTGGCAGATAAATGCTATCTGGCAGTCATAAGACACACATTTAACTAATCGACCAGATGAAAATATTTATCCAGGAGTCATAAGACCGGCCCTTAATCTGAAAGGTGGGTTTTGGGATAGTAACTTAGTGGAAGCTTACCAGCGTTATTTTGGAAAAAGAATAGTGGCGCCACATTTATAAACCACAACTGGAAAACCACCTCTAGTGCACACGTCTGAGAT
>CABFVX010000132.1:0-21975 GCA_902151425.1 Timema shepardi | reverse complement strand
GGGAAGGGGGGGGGGGGAGCGAGAGAAAGAGAGAAAAATAATTTAATGTTGAAGATTTAGCTAGATCTCACCAATAATGTGTCCATGTTGAAAAAAAAGCAGAGAAAGGTAATGAATTGGTTTCCACTTCTTAATTTTACCCACTCCATAGTTTCAGTTTTTCCCTAGAAACTCAACTTTCTATTTGTGCACTTATATTTCACTTTTAAACTATTCTTCCACTTTAAAAATAAATGTATTTAGGAGCCACACAGATTTCATTCCCTGTTTTTAAGACACCGAGAAATAAAATCCCAATCTTCTTCAAACAGTATTCCAGGCATCAAATTTAAAAACGTTCTTTTTTTACTAGTCCAAAGAATATATTCATGCATTAAAACAAAAGATAAAAGTGTTGGTTATTTTCTAGGGATAGACATAAAATAAAATGCAATTTAATACAAAGATTGAAAATATATGGCAATGAATATGAAACATATTCTAAAGTGAGTTAAAATGTTTATTTCCATCCGTCAGAAAAAAATGCGCACTAGTTTGGAAGTGTTTACATCAATTTATTTAATACTTCTTTTATAATTACGAGACACGTCACTCACTTGCTAAACAGTCCTGTGAATGCTTTGGAATAAAATTATGGCCACCATTTAAAATAAAGAAGGGTCAACAAACTTAACAAACTTCTTAGAAGAATAAAATATTTAAAAAAAGGTAAGTAGTCTTCCTTATCACAGAATTCATTGTCCTAATTATTTTAAACAGTTTTAGATTATATTACTTCCGTTTTATTGTGAATGGATATAAACTGTATTATTAGTCATGCTTGGCAACACAATGTGAAATGCCGCAATCGAACTTTAAAACACATATTTTAATTCAACAAAAACAAAAATAAATTTTAAATTTTTTACAAATTAGAAAAGTATAAGGAAGTATTTGATAGGGTGGCAAATAACTTCACAATTCATTATAATTTTTAGACCTATATATCTGAGAATGTTAAAAGACATACACTCTAAGGCAAATGAGAGAGCATGGCTGCGTGAGCGTAAGGGTTATATTATGAAAAAACAATGGTTTGAGGAGTGAAAGGATAAAATGTGAGAACCCTCTTGTATTTCAGTGGATTTTATTTCGTGTTCCGACTAAGGTAAGGTCTGTGAGCTCTGTATACCACGGGGAAAACATGAACACACCATTTTCAATCGACCAAAACGTGACGATCAATCTTGTCGTTTGATAGGGAAAGACGAGATAAACTTGGGCTTTGATTTAGTTGTTTTAATGGCGCCAATTTGTTTCTGAAAGGGTTATTGTTTATAAACTACTAATTATATAGTGTGTCCATAAAGTCATAGGTATTGTACATACTTATTATAGGTGTAGATTTTAGTAGATACTCCATTTATCACATTAAATATATTATATCCTGATATATATTAAAAATACGCACATCAAATAATAAAGCACGACCAAATGCCGCATTTACTTAAATGGGTAAAAGAGAGAAAGAAATACCCATTATTTTCTTTCACACGCATTGGTAATAAAATGACAATTCGAGAATTTAAGCCAGTTGTATTATAGAGATCACGGGGTAGAGTACATTAAAGCCACGCTCATAAATGCATAATTGACAAGGTTATTGAGTTTCAAAAAAGTTTTTGTGTTTGAATAGGAAGTGGGAAAGTAGTTTTTCAGGACTATTCTACTTACTTACTTACTTTATGGCATTATAAAATCGAAAGTTAATTACCATACTTACAAAATTGCATCACCTGCCTATCTTGAACTAGTTATATTCAGTCCACCTCAATACACAGTATCTCTTTAAGGTCTAATCTAGTTGTGTGCTTATATCTGTGTCTAGATGCATATTCAACCGATAACTAGGTAGGTTACTATTTTATTAGTGCCTAATAACCATATTACCTCGAGTTTATAAGTTTTATGTAGCTATTATATGTTTACAATATGTTATAGCGAAAAAGATTACCAGGTACACTTTTGAAGTCCATTTGGGGATATTTTGCACCAGGTTGGCTTACACCGGAAATATTTACGGACTGGTTTCAAGATTAAAAAAGATTGAAGGGAATAAGGTAGCTAGCTATAGGGGACCATTTATCTTCACATGTAACATATATTGTTTTGAAAAGAGCAGAGAAAATTAGATATATTTTGTTTGTCTGCCTCCAAACAGGACCTATTAGACTCAGCCGTTAGATGTGGCACTCTTCCATCCAATGAAAGCAGCATGGAAGACAATTTTGGGCTTTCACAAGGTAAGTGAGGCTGGTCTGCAGAGTTCTGTCTTGCAGAAACAACACTTTCCAAGACTTCTGAAAAATATGATGGATGTGGTGTCTATCGATGCAGGTAATAACTTCAATTCTGGGTTCAGAAAATGTGAAATTGTTCCTTGTGAAGTAAGTGTTCTTCTAGAACGGCTACCTGGACAGGCATGTGAAAAAGACTCAATCGAAAAGAGTTTAAAACAAATTTAATAACAAGAGATGCAATATTGTTGGTAAAAGCAAAATTTAGAGAAGAAGAGTCAATGTTAAGGCTGGAGAAAGTATAGCCCATGAAATTATGTCCACAGATAATGGAGCAGGCCCAGCCAGCCACAATAATAGATATACAAATCATGAAATAGGCAATGCAGCAGACTCATCCAGCAATAATTGGAATTCAAAGGAAGAGGAAGTTAAGGGAAAACTAAAAAACCATAAAAAGAGAATTAGGGTCAGAAATTGAAGACTTGTCCCTTCAAGAATAACCAAGTGGACCAGAGGACTTCGATGACCTATCGCCAGAAAAGGAAGAAGAGCAAAACCAAAATTAAGAATGGTGGCAGTCTGTACAGAAAAAGAAAGTCAAATTTGTGGTTTTCATATATGGAGAGTTTTTCCTAGGAAGATGGAGTCATTTAATACCAGCACAGTATTAATCCCCGCAATGCAAATATAATTTAAGTCTTGTAAGGGGCCAGTTCTATCAGACACACTGCAGTACAGCTGGATGGATGTTTGGGAGGCATATGTCCTCCAAAACCAATAAATAAAAGAGGATGTTTCAGTCTCCAAAACTAGATAAAATTTTGTTTTGATGAGTTTCACTTGATTTTCCAACTAACAGACATCTACAAAAAGTGATTTATTATGTTTTTTAAAGTTTAATTTGTAATTTGTAGGTCCTACCTTTGTTTTTTATAAATATTGTAATTGTTTTGGCAGTCATAGACATTTACTAAGCGAAATTACTGTATTCTTTTTATAATAAATATTTGTATCTTTAATTTAAGTTTAAGGTTATTAAAAAATATATTTAATTTATATTGTGTAATGAGCACGTGTAAAATTGTTTCTAATATAGTTTCTGGTGTAAAGTTATACTAATAAATGTGTAACATTGCATCATATCCTTCTTTCCTATTCATTTCAAGGTAAATACTAGAGTGCTGCAAAGTATCCTTACTATATGAGGATACTTTGAACCACTTTTTATTGGTAAATAAAGTTATTTAAAACTTCACTAACAAGGAATCAACTCTTAAAAACTTAAATTTGAACATCTTTGACAGTCAAACAAAAATTAAATAATTTTAAAACATAATTACACACAAGATATCTTAAGCTCTAAAAGAACAACTTAAAAATTGGTGCAAAGTAACCCTCTCTTAGGGCACCCATAAAGTAAAATTGAACTAAATGTTAAATAAAGTAACATCCAACCAGTGGAATAGCGAGCAAGGCATCTGTATCGTCTTGCCTGGTATGGTACATTTAGGAAACATAGATTTTTTTAAATGCCAGGAGCATAGTGGGATAACCCCAAATACCCTAATAATTCCTAAATATTTGAAGTAAATATTTGAAATTTCTAAGTGGGTGAAATGGGGGATTTGTAAATTTCCAAAACTTACGTAAAAAATATTTCTCACTGAACCTGTCCCAGTGGCGACATGGTCTAAGGTGTCACTATCATAATAAACTAGACTGATGATGATAGGGAGATCAGGGTTCAAATCCCGTTCGTGTATACTGAGGGTAGATTTTCCTAAATGTAATGGTTTTCCACTCTAACTCCGCGCAAGTGCGAGTACATTACCTTTATATTAAACCCTGTTTATCGACGCCTCATTAGTTTAATATACCGATAGCTCGGTTTAGCATAAAACGTGGTGTGGAAATAATAAATTAAGTTTAATGGAGATAATTCAATATATACTTCTGTGTTTAGTTTATCATCTAGATTCTAGACAATGTTTAGAGAAAGAGAGTTTTGTTTTAAATTTAAGAATAGCAACATTAAATTTGAAAACTTTCACGCCCTTGATTGATATTCGTTGAGAACATTGTAGCACCGTTAAATAAAATTCTCTCAAGAGTGTGAAAATAACACCAATAATAATAAATGTTGGCGAATAAAACAGTTACCAGGGTAAATAGGACCAAATATTCAAGTTAAGCCGGAGCTAGAAAGCGGATTACCGCCTTCCAACCTGCCATACACAACATCCGGTCATTGTTGGAGATTAAGCGAGAACGTGCTTTTATTCACTAGAGTGCCCACCACGGTTGATGGGCTGCTTACTAATAAAGTTTCAAATCTATATGTGCCATTTTCGGGCGTGAGTGAGATAATCATAATTTAAGTGTTTTTTTAGACTCCACATCTTACTACCCAGCCGGATTATACATATTTATTTATAATCGCAAGGTATGGATAAGAAAGGTAGAATTTAGAGGAAATGTAGCCGGATTTTCATGAAGGCAGAGCAATAAATAATTTAGGAAAAATCACCCCCAGTACACCCAGCCTGGATTTGAAGACCCTCTTCATGTGACCCTATGAGAGGGGGCTACATTGTCCTCAGACCCAGGTGCTTCAAAAGGTGTTTGGGAACTTCTTGGGATCTCAGAAAATGTTTGCATTTCTTGAAGACTAGAATTACTATTTCCACTACTAGTAGGCCTACGATTATAAAATTATTAATAGAAGTACGTATATGTTTTGTCTTATTGTTTTTCCTTTTTTTTAGATTAAAAAGTATAAATAATTAGGCTTTTTGTCTAATTTATTTTCTTTTTTCTTATAGGATTTATTAATTAATTTCTTTTTTAAAAAGGATGCGGCAATGCACATGTAATAATGGCAATCTCTTTCTGTGAAGTAGTTCTGTAAATGATGACCCTCAGAACTATTAATTAAGGTATACTCTGCTGTCGTGCTCCAAGATGCCAAGGTGTGTAAGGCCGCGTGCCTAATTTCTATTAAACCTGTTGTGCGCGCATGCTTGAACCACTTTGCTATCCCAGCGCTGTACGCCGAAATTTCAGGCTCAATTTAATGATATTAGCATACCTTTCTGGATGTAGGTGTATATGTTTTTGTATTATTTTTTGTTCAAACAAACTATATGTGCAGTTTGGCTTATGAGTTTCCGAACACCGTGTATAGTCTTTATTCTTAAAACTAACGAGTACAACAAAAGTCCCATCTCGATCCAATGAGTAATTCTTTAGTTTACTCGAAACAAGTAGACTAAATACAACGTACAAACAAATTTAAAAATTTATTATATTTGCCGGTATAGAAAAGGAAAAACATAATCATACTATAGCCTAAGTTTTGAGTTTGTGTCTTCATATTGGACAAATGTATTTCTAACATAATTGCATGTATGTGGTAATCTTCCAGACTTCTACATTCTTGGTGATAAAACACTAAAGCATGATCTCTAATGTATATTTTTATAAAAAATTAAAAAATATATTATTCCTTAAAATATATTTGTATGATCGTCAAAGAGACATGATAATTTTATTTTATCAAAGAATATTTATAAATTAAATGTGTAATATTGATTTCAATTAGTATGTTAACATGACCTTTTAAAATCCAAGTGTGTTAATGTTTATTTTTCATGAATCTCTTTCTTCAGGAGTTTAATTTTTGGTAGCATTTTTTAGTAAGCTTATCACCCCATATAGAAAACATACACTTTACTAAAATAAAGGAGGCATAATAACCACTACTCTCAGAATATTTTAAATTTTCAATTCCGGTCCAAAGAGCCATATAGAATTTACACAATAATGTAGGCAGTCAAATGGGGGCATTGATCAATTTTCCTTGTCACTAGGTAACATGACAGTGACAGAAAGCAGCACCCGTTTGATTGATGCTCTTACACCAGCAGTGTCATTCCTAGTTAACCTAATACAGCGATATATTAGCGTCCCCAACAGTAGACTGTCGGGATGGCTTCCGAAGGTGTTTTCGTTACTCCAATTATAGATTTTTAAGAACTGATGATATTCACCACTTTCGAGTTAAAAATAATTACCGGTGTAAATGTGTTGCCAGTAAAATTAATATTGAGGGTTATTACTATACATATGACCTACATATGTATATTTAATTTAATTGCTTAGCTAAAATATATTTTATTACAGTTTTATTATTATCATTTGAACAACTTAGTACCGTATCGGAGTCAAGAGTACGCTTATCTGCTTATCTAGTGGAAATGACCTAAAAGTGTGTATCTTTTCAATTTTCATATTGTGTCCATTCTACAATTTGTTAATTTTTAAGTGTTGTGTTTATCCAACCAGTAGATTCAAAAAGTGAACGTTAATTACCTCATATAAGCTAGAAAAAATAATGTTTACTATTTGTGTTGCTATCTATATTATTAGCATTTTTTAAGTTACTATCACAAACTTTCCTTATATTTTTTATTTTGCTCCGTATCTCACTTCCTGGTCATTCACATTTAATTGCACTAATAGATTAGGGACTAAGTAGAGTCTTAGAAAAGTTTACCCACATCTGCGTTAAGAGAAAGAGATACACCATTTTAGAAATTAAGCTTTTGGTACACCTGGCCGGAATTTAAACTCCAACCTCTCTATTAATGACAAGACTCACATTGAGTCCGTGTGCCCCCAAATGCCGGTTATAACATTAAGAGCGATAAAAAAGTAAAGGCAATAACTCTAATACTATATTAATTTTTATTATTTATTGTGTTACTATAATAGCATGCACTCCAGTGGCACGCAGACCTAGGTGTAAGTCTCGTATTGTGGGGTTCATCGGTGACGTGAAAGTCATCGTGCGAGTCCAAGCTAAGTATAGCAATATTTGTTTCCTAATAAGTACTCCTAATATCCCTCAATGTAAATTTGGGTATATTTCCTACAAATTCTACCCTCATCGCCCGTACATCATTTGCGTAGATTTGTGGATTGCCCGGATTATTGGTATGATGCAGGGCAAAGAAAATAAGACATGAATAAAGAATCATAATTAAGGGGGCTAAGAGATGATAAAATGTTTTAATTTAATAAGTTCAAAAAAAACTGTTCATCAACAATATATAGTTGTATCTTTAATATGAGAATAGGAAGAGTTTGAATTTGTAAGGAAATGCTCCATCGTAAGTAATAAGATGGCAAATCATACTGATGTAAAACCTACAACAGTGTACCTAGTTGGGATTGAACTCTTCCCGATCTCTTTATTACTAATGGGAAAAATATTGAGGAAAGTAAAATTGTATAAAAATGTATCCGCATTTTAGTGGAGACAGAGTGGGAAACCATTTAGATATAAATCTATCAGGATAACTGACTAATATGTGAACAATGACTTCCCGGTCATCAACAAACAGACAAGATGATTTAGATGCCTCAGCCAGCGTGACTCCCCACCTATGCGGGTTTTGGTTAAGTTGTTGCACAATTTTTTTTTTTTATCAAAATATAGTTACAAATTCTACAAATTAACATATTAATTGTAACCTCGTAGATTAAGTAGTAAGAGTAGATCAGTGGCTCCCAAAATGTGTGTCCAAGGGGTTTGAAAAAATATTCTTTTAATGGCGGATTTTTTTAGCCCTTTGTGAGGAAATGGGAAGTATTGACAACTTTTTATTGTCTCACACTGAAGTCAGGTAATTATCTCGAGCTAAGACTCTAATAAGATTGTTTGAACTTAAACACAATGTTTTCCTTTTTCTTACTAAACATCCATTTCACAAAGCAAAGTTCATGCAAGATCAAATGTGGATTCAGGCTATGGTCTATTTGGCAGACATTTCCTCAAAAATTAACATCTTAAACTTATTTCTTCAGGGATCGAATATTAACGTTTTTACTATGCAAGACAAATGATTATATAAAAAAGGGTGAAACATGTTTAACTAGCAAACAAAGGAGTGATTTGATACCCTTCACGACTTTATGGTAAAAAATCAGCTTTCTTTTGACGTGAATGTTAAGAATAGGGTTATAGAACACTTGAAAAACCCTCAGAGAATATTTCCCAGCAATGTCCAATGATAACAATAAGATTCACAATCCCCTGTAAGAGATAACAGTTTTGAAATCCTCCACATTAAGGGTGAGCGAAAAAAGAGCAGCTCCATGAAATTTCCACTGATTTTGAATTTAAGAAAAGCTATGAATCGTTGTAATTAATTGGTTTCTGGTTAAGTTTAAAAGAAGAGTTCCCAATGTTAGTGAATAAAGCTATTGCAGGTTTGGTATCATTTTCTTCTACGTATTTGATCGAGAAATATTTTACTTCGTATGGCCTAGTTAAATAAATAAATACGGAAACGGGCTCAGTCGTGAAAGCAATTTGAGACTTTATTTGTCGTTTGTGGTTCCTGTCTTTAAAGTTCTGTTCCATCCAGAGCAAGCGCACCTTTCTCACTAAGTCACGTGAAGAGGTGAGTAACTGTTAAAACTTATAAACGATTTTGAAACTTAGATTGACATGGCATTTTGTGATTAAAGGAAGCTATTTCAATTATGTCAAAGCAGCAATTTCCAGTAAAACTTTAAAAACATGTGAAATGTGTTAAATATTGTGACTGTGAAGATAATAAAATGTTACTACAGTACTTTGCTTATTTAATTTCAGTTTTAGTTTTTTAAATAAATGTATAATTATTTGAACTTGTACTTAAGTAATTTCAATATTATTACATTATATTTGGTGGGGTATTCCAAAGTACCTACTGGACCTATAGTAGTTAATTTAAATATATTAAACACTTTGAATACAATTAATAACTAAATTTCATAAAAATTTGGTAATCAATTAATTTCGTGGCTATGGATATTTATCATGGGGTTCATGCCACTCAGATGTTTTTGAAACGGGTTCAAGAGTCTTGAAAGTTTTGGAACCAGATGAGTAGATGAGTGCAAGTCTAAGGTCATCCGGTTACCCTCCAGCTGGGGGCGACATGGATATTTAATATAAGTATAGAGGTTTGTCCCACCAGCCATTTGTGTGTTTGATTATTTCGTCTAACACCAAAGTAATTAGCCACTTAATATAAGAATCAGGATTAACAAAAGTTGTTTTTATAGAGTACTTACTTAGAACCATGTATTACTACCCATTCTGAATATACACTTAAATTCTAACTACGTTAATGATTTAGAAATTGGGAAGGTTGATATAGAGGAAGTGAACATGCATTTGCGTGGAGGAAGAGTAGAAAATAATTTAAGAAAAAACACTCCCTGTTCACCCAAGCAAGATTCAAACCTTGATCCCCGTCTCAGCAGTCTAGCTCAACAGCAAACTATCTCTTTAGCTAACTAAGCTACTGAGGCAGGTGTTTTATAAAGTCTCCATCCGAATTTGCGTAGAGAGGTGATAGTCAACCCACAGTGATAATCCGTGTGTTGAAAAACATACCCAATTCACCCAGGTGGGATTTGAACCACAAGCTCCATTTCACCAGAGACGTAGTCTAGTGTGAGTCTGAAATCTTGGACTATGAGAAGCAGTGGCAGCTCGTGGCTAAAATAAGTGGGCGTGCTGCTCCAGAAAATGTTAAGCCTTTGTTTTAAAATTGTGTTAAAGGACAAAAAACATGTATAAAAAAAATTATTCAGGAACTTGAAAAAATCTTTAAAAAAATTTAACTTTTTTACTTACTTTAACTTAAATTGTTACAGTTAAAGCTTGTTCTATTTATATAAAAATGAAATCCATTCTTCATGTTTTAATTTGCGCAAAAAGTTCAATAATTTTATCTTTGAGTTCTGGATGACGATTAAGGAAGTTTTTCTCTATTGAAAGTACTGAAAGTGCATTTAGTCTTTCTGTTAAATAAGAGAAACGAAAAAAATTGAATCAAATAGAATATATGGAAGCAGAAAAATAGTATAATTCTACACTTTTCTACACTTTGTCAAATACAAGAATATGGTACACGGTTCTTAAGCACAACACACTCTGAGTGAAAAAAAAACTTCCTTCCACCAACACGCCAGAGCCAGCACTGTGAGAGTAACAGTGCTCCCTCTACCTAGCAATCCCGCCTTCCTCCTCATCCCCCTCCTATGTGCGCATGCGCACAACAGTCAAACACCACGTCGCTGGCACTGTGAAGTGCACAGTTCCATACATTTTTTTTCTTTTTAAGAAACTTGGAGATGGCTACTGAAGTACTGACATTAAGCTCAAGGAATATATATTGTACTATAAAAATAAAGAAGAATTAAAAAAGACTCATTATATTAAATGATATCGATAATATCAAGTGGAAATAGAAGGTGCTGCAGTTCCGCAGTGCCTAAACACAAGCCGCCACTGATGAGAACAACATAAGCTAATACTAGTCATCGTACGGAGGAAAAAAATATAACGATTAAGTCAACTTTATTGCGTGTCTAAATAACATGATTTGTAAGTTCAAACCATATGTGATTATTCATTGAAATCTACGGCTCATAACTTATTTTAGAGACCTCAATAAATGTGTTTATGAAATTGGGAACCCTGTATTAATATATTACGTACATTCAGCATCTATCATAAAATATACTATATAGATTGAGGTGATCATGGACGATTAATGTCTTAGTAGATTTGGTAATTGTCAAAAAGGTTTTTTCTTTATTTCAATATGACAGTAGGCATACAACTTTAGTTTGAGTTAGTTAATTAGTTGCGTGATGATATAGTCTGTGTGTTTAAAAAGGGCAAGATATAAACTCCAATTAAAGCGCTTTCTTATTTCAATATAAATTAAGACTAAAATAAAAATGTAATTCTCTTTATTTACATTTTTACTCGTGTATTATGAATTATTACAAAAATATATGCATTTTCAATTAAGTGAAAACATTGACAGCCGCTAGAACAATAATTAATTATTTTATGTATTCTTAGTTTAACATTCCTTGACAGTAGTCGATATGTTAACAACTTAGTGACCGAATAATATCATACATTTCCCACTGTTTTATTGACCTAATCTCCAATTCAATATTGTTATTGTTGGTTAACATTCTTCCAAAATATTTAAGCTCATTAACCCTATCAAATGATAACTAGGCCCATGTTGGTTGAAGTATTCTCTACCACGCTTATTAGTCAAAAATACCTTTATTAGCCTAAGTATTATGGATTTCCCAAACTACGTATAATTATTGATGTACCGTTGTTTATTATCCAATTTTTTACTTTCTCATATCAAGAGAAAGTATTGTAATCGTGAAAAAACAATATCAAAATTATGGTGAATATTGAAATCTTATTCTGAGCCGAACCCAAAAAAGTGTATTTTACAATTCTGTCTGGGTCTGTGTGTCTGTTTGACTGCCTGTCCCTTGCCATTGATCTGAAACGAATAGATGGATTTTCTTCAAACTTGATATTTAGATTTTATAGGGCTATATCTCAGAACCTTTTTTATTGTGACCTTAGCCCTCAACTTATTTATAGTTTAATAATTATTGATATACAAAATTTGTTTGAGATTACCATTAGGACTGTACAATTAATTTTTGGGCAGATTTATTGAATGGTACCTTACTGTTGGGAAATTTTAAAAAATTCAAAATATTTTGAAACTGCCTATAATGATTTTGTTTAAAAGTACATCTGGGAATTCAAAGGAACGATATTTTTTTTTAACTTGTAATATTTTACAAATGACTTTAAATATTTGGCTTCAAATTACAATCTTGGGACTGTTTGACACGAGAATTAGCACTATACCGATTTTATAGGGTAAAAATAGGCTTATGGAGCGTTATCTAATAAATAATTAGTAAAAAATGAATTAAATGTTGTTAGCAATTATTTTTAAATTAATTTAGAGAACTGTTTATCTCACGAATAATACTGTAGGCCTATACTAGTTTTTAGAATAAAATATTGTTAAAGGTTAATTTAATGAGCATTTTTCGAAAGTAATAAATATTTTGAAAATGATTCTGAAAAATTGTTTAAACTCTTTGTCTAAAAAGGTTTTACATGATAAATAAATTTGTATAAGTTATTTAATTTTTGGAGTTAAATTCTTTTAAGGGTAGTTTAACCATAAAGTTTTTTAAATTTGAATATTTAAAAAAAGGCTCTAGCGATTTGATTTAAAAACGGCATAATTCAATTTTATTACATAATAAGTAATTATATATTTTGTATTATCTAAATAAAACATTCTAAAATATATGACTAGTACAGATTTTGGAAAATTTCGAATATTTAAAAAAAATGATATATAGATTTTGTTCAAAATTGTGTTTGTGAGATTATTTTATATGATAATGAATTATCTATTTTTATTTTTATTAAATAAATATATTAAATGGTAGTTACCTACGGCAAATAATAGAAAATATGAAATTTTTCAATATTTACCTTGAGATAAAGATTCAGATCAAAATCGGTCTCTGAATATGTATAAGATTTTATTTTTACAAATAAGATATAATTTTAGGATGTTTTGTAAAATGCTTGTTTTTGATAATTGGAAAATTTATTAAATTTTTGTGATAATTTTGGTTTAAAGTTTATAGATTAAGAGGTTTATTGTGCTTTTTATTGTGTTGTGTTTGTTCTTATGCGTAAAACTTACTTAAGGCCTAACGGTAGCTTACTTAAAACCTATTTTTGAACATTTTATTTGACACTATAATACACAGTAAGATGTTAGTGCGATTATGTCATGCAATTTATTTTCTAATATTTGCCTAATAGTAAAAATCCGATCCAATGTTGATATATTTCGTTTAAATCCAAACTGATTAACCCCAATAACTTAATTCGGCATATGAATATAACTTCTATATTAAAATAATAATTAAATTTAATAGCAAGAATGTTATATAACACCAAATAAAAACCCAAATATATAGAGTAAATCATAGAATTTAATAAATTTCGGCTTGAATTAAATAGAAAATAAGTATTAAGATATTCATCATTCGATGATAAATTAAACTAGTATTTAAATATAAATTTGATATCACTCTCTAATTGAGAAATATGGGGCAAGCACTTAATACATGTTTATATACCACGTCTTACTTCACCTTGTGTCTATCCACAGATTCACATTAATTAGGAAGGTATCATTTAGTTGAAATGTACACATATTTACTTGAAGGAAGAGTGGAAAATATTAAGGAAAAATTGACTCTCATTACATCCAACGGGTATTCAAATCCCAATTTCTATCCAACCATCAATCCAATCTACTGCTATAGTGTTGCCTTAGAACAGGCAATCAATGATGCGTTTCCTTAACATGCGGGTTTCTAGTGATATATCTGTCTAAGAATAAACGTTGACACTTTATTAGTGTGATCTGCATCTAACCACCCGTCCGAGATAAAATGATTTTATTGAAATAATGTGGCATGGATATAGAAGGTAGAATTTAATTAAATGTACCCGGATGGTCGGAATGTAAGAGTTGGAAACAAATTAAGTGAAAACCATCCCAGTACAAATTGGCAGAATTCAAGATCCAAATACAGCCATATAATTTTCCTTTATACGTATGAAATTCTAGAAACAATAATTATTAAAGACAAATATAAACGTTCTTCACGTAAATTGTAATAGTTGAAAATAAAATATTAGTTTACAATGGTTTACACTCTTCCACTTTGGGTTTAAAAATGTATCTAAAGAATAGCCTAGCTGAGAATCAGTGATTTCTAATCATTCTTGTGACTTTTCCCTTTCACCCAAAATTTCCTGGCGATACCATGATTTCCATGTTTTACATGTGAATATAAACCCTCCTTAAGCAAACCATTTCACCCCTACCCCTTAAAATAAACTACTAACAACTCTATGTTAACAGTAATAGTTAAGATAATTTATATGACAGTCGCTTTCCTTTCACTTCTCTCGCGCGAGGTATACTATTTGACGTGGTGACGTCATTGGTCGGGTGTGTTCCGGAAGAGAGGAGGCCCAGCCAACGACTCTCCTCCGGCCAAGGGTCCCGTCGGGCCATGTCATATATCATACATCCACCCGGTGACAAATCACGGTGCTGGACCGTCTCCCGCGGCTACACAGTTTATTTTATTAACTAGCAGCCCCCACCGTCCGTGGTTTGTCATTTAGCGCTGTAAAGAGGAGGGGTTCCCAGTGCTGACGACTGAACCTCTAGCAAGGTCCGTCGGGGGCGAGATCATGTCGCAGTCCTTGCTGATGAATGAAACAACAACTACTATGATGACTATTAGATAAACAGATAGTGACTGTTATGATGTGCATTTCATGTTACCCGCATCGGTGGCGTAGTAAGCTAACGCACCAGTTTAGTGTTTAGCCCGACTGTCTAGGACAGGAGGATCGAAGTTTGAATCTCACTCGGGTGAACTGGGGGTGGTTTTCCTAAATGGTTTTCCACTATCCTCCACGCATATGTGGGTTCACTTCATCTATATTAAACTTTCCCAATTCCTAGCCCATTAGCATAAGTAGTACTTAAGCGTATAGCCCGAACGGGTAGTAAGACACGCTGCTAAATATTATTATTATTTCATGTTCAATCCACGTCCCAGCACGCATCATGGCTATGCACATCTATTTATTTATTTTAATAGTTATTTCAACCAAAAGGTTTTTAACAAATTATTGTCATTTCTTACACCGCATCTTAGTATCCGTTCGAGTTATACACATGCATTTATTAAGGATCTTGTTTATAGACTATAAAAGTCAAACTTTAGAGGAAATGAACCTACATTTGAGTTCTTGGAGGGTGGTAAAACCTTTAGTAAAATAACACTTTCAGAGCAACCAGACAGTATTTGAACCCCGAATTCTCCATCACTAACAAACCAGAATAAACTAAATAATCTAGGGGTAAGGATGAAGCGTGCAATTTTAAAGGAAGTCTTCCTGCATTAGCGGGAAGAGCGGGAAATTCACAAAAAAAAAACCTAGTATAAACTTCAAAACTCCTATCACTGAAAATTAAATGTATTAAAACCCTGACAACTAAAATTGCGTAGTCACCATTGTAGGCGCAAATGCCATAAAAATGCACTAACAACCGGATAATAATTGGATGGGAAATTATCATATTAAAAATTCACCTCTCATTGCAACCAGCTGAGATTGAACCCGTTCTATATCCATGCCACATAATTTCGGGTGTCTAGTCTAGTAAAGGAATAGTAAAAAAAAATCCCGATTCAAAGAATACGATCAAGATTGGCTTTTGGTTTTAGAACTTTAACAATGCTTTGTCTTAGATAAAATAAATGTTCACAACCTCAACTGTCTCATGTCTAATCGTATCTACAGAAGTAATATTTTATTAATTTTGGCCAAAAAGTTTTTTTGCTAAACAAATTGCCTACATACTAACATCAACTGGGATTCCCTTGGATCCAATCTTATGTTTATTTTAATAGATTATACTAATATAATAGATGAGATAGATTATACTTATATCTAATAGAATCAGCTTAAGATTGGATGTAAGGGAATTAGAGTTGAGGTATGTATGTATGCGATTTATTTAGCGAAAAACCTCTTTGGTAAAAATTAATAAAATATTGCTTCTGTAGATCCGATTAGTAACTTCACAAACACAATAACTCAAAAGTGCTTGAATATATTTGTCATGAGCATAAAGACCTTTCCTAAACTTTTTAAATTACTAGGAAATGTCTTGGGTAAATACATTGAAGCCCATAGCAAATATTCGAGAACTTTTGAACTAAACGTATTTCTTAAGGCAATATTAGATTTATTTAGTCTATAAAATATGCAAAATTAATTATATATATTCACGTTACCTTCCATTCCACCTTAATAGACTAAATTTTAAGAAAATATATGAGTTGTAAACATATAATATTTTCTTTAGAAGGAACCCTTGACTCTTGGGTCAAAGCCATTGACACTACTAATAAAGCCAATCAACCCCTCCGATACTATAACTGTTCGACAAAGGGAAATGGAAGTAAAATCACTCTGTGATCATATAATAAAGCCTGCACTCAAATATTTATGGGTCATCCCGTATATCAACTAGCTACAAGCCATCCACTGCTGCCATCTACGTACAGACCACGGCAGCAAATATTTTATTAACTACCTCCCCCTTCCCATCGACCTGGTTGTCAGTTTACAGGGTATGAGTGGGTGGAAGAAGGGCGAGTTTTCAATATGGGAGCTGTCGTAAAAAAATTGGCTACTTAATGCGTTTTTAAAACGAAAAGAGGCTTTTAAAATATAAGCTATAGAGGATCAATAAATCTAACAAAAATTTGTTTTACATTTTTCTAAATCCAGCAAAACTCTTTAGTTATTGAGTTAGTTAAATTTTACGTATAACAAGAATTATATATGATCGAAATACGTTAGTGTATTTCTATATTTAATAATGTATTTGGTAAAACTATATATTTATATATTACAGATATAATACATATACATAATACACATATATAATACACATTTATGTAAATATATTACATATATATATTACATAGATAATACATATATGATACATAATCACATATATAAAAAATTATGCCAATAATATTTAAATAATTTATATATATTTTTTTTTTCATTGGTATAAATTGATTTTGTATAGGAGCATATACCTTTTTGTAAAATATAGATTTTTTTTTATTTTATCCTTCAAGTTCATTTATATTTATTTCTATCAATGTGATTGCAGTTAATAATTTTTAGAATTATTTTCTTTTCTATGTTTTGAGGGTTAACCACTTCATTGGCCAAATGGTCTAAGGCAGCGTTACAAAATTGTGATTCCCCAAAACCCTTGGGTTCTACCGTGGTTATCTCAGGCTCCACGAGGAGAGTTCATAATATTATTTTTTTTATATTACACTGTATAATAGCATCGGTAATTATGAGTGCATTTTTTTTTCAACTCTGAATAAAATAAATTTGGCAAAGGTACAGGCAGAACATATGTTTTCTATTTGTTTAATATTTTGATTCGTGTAACATTTAATTGTCGTGAATGAATGTTAATAATATTAGTGATAACAAATGTGTGAGGGCTCCACTATGTATTTTTTTATGGTGAAAGTGCTCCTTCGATCTAAAAAAAAAATCGGTAACCTCTGGTCTAAATCATCACTCTCGTGTCAGACTGGCTTGACGAAGACGGGAGTTCGGGCTTATAATCCCAGTCGAGGCTCCTGATTATAGATTTTCCTAGGTTGTTTTCCCCTCTCCTTCCACCCGAATGCGGGTAGATTACTTCTAAAATGCTTCCTTCCTCACCCCCTATCACTAAAGTAATTATAACATATACATGTAACCTCAGTAAGACGCATTGATTAAAAAACGTTGAGGGGGATACCTTTCAGATTTCCTCCAGGAGAATTTCAATTTGATGAACCAACAAAATATTAATCCATATCAATGGTCAAGGCTGGACTTTCGGTGCACTGGAGGCTATTTACTATAAAAAATTCATCCCTTTTATTTTAACATCCCCTATTCACGCCATCGCAGTTTTTATTTCCTTTAATCAAACTATAAACCTCGATCCCATTTATTAAGTGGTTTAAAAAATACGGTGTGGTAACTTACGAGCTGATAAAAAATATATTATACATACAGGGTAGGATGGAAACAAATGACGTCTTATGCTATGAATAGTGATGTTCAATGTGCTGAGGTTTGTTTGACGTCCAGTGGAACTCACCTGAGTGACATTTTCTTCAAAAAGTGTAGTATGTAGTTTGCTTAGAATTAGCTAGTAAATATTTACTTTTCAATTAAAGTGCTAATTTTGAAGTTGTCTGTCGTATAATTGTTTCGGACCCACTCTGTATAATACTATATGAGTAAAACATGAAATATTTTATGACCTGGAGTACCTCACCATATTATTGATACCCTTTCATTATTGTATTCACGGGCACAAACATCATACATTCATTTGCATCCGATAGAATATGACATCAAATTATAAATTAAATAAATTTTTGCCATAATTTGACTAACGATTCAGTGTCATCCGCTTATTTCCTCTCTTATAAGCTAGAAAAACGTTTCCGGACGTGTATGCCATGCCGTCCATAGTTCAGCAGAGCTGGACAGAGAAGACTCAAGCCAGATCAGATTCAGGAGAGCATAGCATAGTGCAGCAGAGAGTAGGCACGCATAGTTCAAAGAAAACAAGACGATGTATTTTATTATTTATTATTTTGTGATAGAAACACAAAACTAGTCAGTAATCACGTGTCCAGAAGACGTAGGGAAACATGTTCAGTCATATCTAAAAGCATGCTTACCGTGGGCTGTGTTAACCTGCCTGAACTCTAATATTCATTAACACAAGTTACGACACATATTCCGTGTGATATGTCTCCAACGTTGACTGCACCATGGTGTGCGACTAGCAGAAATTAATATTGAAGAATAGAAGGGCGCCCTTTCCAAAGCCGTGTAGACCAGCATCAAGTTTTGGATCAAGCGGATATTCCTACCCCTGTTCACCACGTGTTTACTGACTGTGGGGGGTGTTAATTACGCCACAACTGTTCTTGGTTTAGTTTTAATACTATATGCCCACCTATCCTCGGGAACACTATATATCCTCCTAGCGTGTTTTGTCGTGCATACACTCTGATGTGCCTCGCAACTAATTGTGAGCAAACCTATAGTTTCTCTCAAACAAATTATATATAAATATAGTGTGTTTGATCCAGTCTGTCATCAAGTACCCTTTGAACTATTATTATATAGTGTGTTCAATTAATTATGGCAACCTTGCCTGCCATAAAGTACTCTGGACAAATATTACACAATATCTTCATTAAAGGGCATCGTAGTGTTTGTCATCAGGTACCCTCTGGATTAATATTACACAATATCTTCATTAAAGTGCATCATAGAGTTTGTAATCAAGTACTCACTGGATTAATATTACACAATATCTTCATTAAAGTGCATCATAGAGTTTGTCATCAAGTACTTTCTGGATTAATATTACACAATGGCTTCAATAAAGTTAATCAAAGTGTTTGTCATAAGTACTCTCTGGATTAATATTACACAATATCTTCATTAAAGTGCATCATAGATTTTGTCATCAAGTACTCTCTGGATTAATATTACACAATATCTTCATTAAAGTGCATCATAGAGTTTGTCATCAAGTACTTTCTGGATTAATATTACACAATATCTTCATTAAAGTGCATCATAGAGTTTGTCATCAAGTACTCTCTGGATTAATATTACATAGTGTATTCATTGCAGTGGGCTCATCCGATTTGCCATCAAGTACATTATGGATTACTATGTCACGGTTTCTTCTTTTTCGTGTGATCCACGCATGACGTAATGGCTGATCGCATGAATAGTATGTTCTAGAATAAATGAGCTACGTTAATTGTAATTATTTTACAGATATAATCAGTTTACTCAAAAAATAAAAGATATATAAACATAATATAAATAATGGGAATTTGAGGCAATTTTCAGTAGAGTGACGTCCATAGGAGCGGAGGGGGTGGACGCGTCACACCAATCATCAAAACGTCAATAGTATAATCCAGCTCAATCCATCTTTTACCCCTACTGCCTCAATAAACTACGATATGTAACATTACTTGGGTATTCTCGAGAAGGAAAGTTCATCCTAGTCTGCAGAACTAAGCGTAAAGGAGGGGAAAGAAAGGAATTATGGAGGATGGAGATAGTAAGAGAGGAGCTGGTGGAAGAAATAAGTACCCCACACTAATGATAGTGAATTCTTTACGAATGAAACCCACAAGGAAAAGGAAGGAAGGACCAGTTTCGTGGAGAATGACACACACACACACACTATAAACACGAACGAGTCAAGTCTTGGAATCAAAATATTAGGAATTATCATATGGCAACTACAGGGGAACTATTAAAAAGTGATACTCTGACTGCTTTGTTTTTTGTCGATGTGAACAAACTCTGATTTTAGTTTGTTTTTTTAATTCAACTGCGTCTTGTTAAACTTCCCGGATATCCGCATTTAAGTACACCAATTTATTAAGGATGGTGAATGTATAATTTTAATTAAATGTAAGCTACCCATATCTTTGTGGATGAAGAGTGGAGAGCCATATAGAAAATAGTCAGCCTTAATTAGTACAACTAAGACCAATATTTTTATAACATTACTAACATTGATAATTATAAATAAATGTAACTATTTAAATAATTACAGAGAGCAATTTCGCACCTACTCACTATTACTGGTAAAACAAACTAAATCAGCGTAACCTATATACTACGTGCCCTCATAATGGGATTATTGGAAATAAAATCTCCTTGTATTATTAGATTATATATGCTTAGCTATAGTTTGAGCCAGTGGACACGAACTATGGAACAACTCACCCGAAGTTTGTGTTAGCCTCATACAAACTGCCGAGTAAAAATTAAATTTATAATGAATTTGTTTAAATGGAAAATGGAGGTGAGCTTAGGTTAGCTTATCTTAGCTTAGGTTATGTTAGGCTAGGATATGTAAGTTTAAGTTAGTTTAGGTTATATTAGGTTAAGGGTTAAGGGTCGTATAGGATTGAAAATTTTTCCTAATCTCATGTGCATTGGATGACAAGTATACTTTATTCCACAATTCAAGTGTGCCCTAATTGAATACCTGATGGCAGATACATTTTATTACGAAATTAAAGTGCACCCTTTTGAGCACCATAAGAATTTTTTTTAGTACAGTTTGAAAAATAATAAAACCAGATTAATGTATTCGTACTCCATATCCTATGTTATGGAGCTATCGATTTGTATAACTGTAAGAGATGCTGCATTGGAAATCTCTGTGTAAAAGAGGGTTATTAGCATAGGTAGGCACGCAGATTAAATCTCAGGTTCATCAAGTTACTTTCCCGGTAACGTGGAGATCAAAATATTAATTCAGGTTGGTTGTGCAGAGAGTTGTTTTTCTACATGTTTTTCTCAGTTCTATTTGTGCAAATACGGGTACATTTCTAAGGATCAAGCTTCATCACTCTACTTTATTAAAATAACTAAAATAAGTGGCGTATATCTTTGAAAAGTAGTAAGATGTAGTGCAAAAAAGTTTCTATGCACATAAAAGTAGGCGCAGAATATGGCGTATCACATAATTTACTATCGATCCTGACACTCTTAGAAAATATTTCCAATTTAATGAACACGAAACGGTTTGTTCAAGAATATAAAATCATGTTGATTAAGTTATACGTTTTACATACACACCTCCGCTATAATCTTAACAGTGACCAAATATCGATAAAATTGACATTTTTCAACAGAAAACTTCTTGCTTCATGACAAAAAATATAAAATGTTACAATTTATAAACATCCATACATTATTTTAGAAAGGGTGATGAAAATATCCACATAAAAATTTCATTCGTTCTCGAGAAAACTGATATTTCCGCAAGACCCCTCCGGTAGTTAGTGCCACCATCTACGGTTTCCGTGATACATCTGTTCTTATTGCCACGGAAGGATACATTGGTAGATTATGAAGCCACGCCACACCTGTCAGACTCCCACCCACCATCCCACAAAATAGGTTTTAGACTCTCACTCGATAGGGCCAAGGGCTTTAAGGCTGTGCAAGAGTGATAATATTTTATTTTATTTTATTATTTTTATTGTTGTGAGCCTTTTTAATAGAATAAAAACATTA
>CABFVX010000131.1:430378-458930 GCA_902151425.1 Timema shepardi | reverse complement strand
CAACGTTGAGGGAGTAAAGCCTCGAAATGGAGTGCAACAATTTTAACCTAGGGGCTGTGGATCTGTTCTTTCCTTCTCTGTGGCCTTGGTGTAACTGCATCTGATGTCCCAAGCGTACGAGTCAAAGTAATTCTGATGGGACTCAGGAAAGACGCTCACAACAGTACCGGAATTACGACAAACCTGCCACCCTGCGGGCAAAACGGAATCTACCACCAGAACAGTGCGTGTTGTGTGTACGTCACTGGTGCTCTGGTCAAAAAGATATTTTGTCAACACTGTCAGACGTGATGAAGAGAGGCCAGCCAATCCAAGCTTGATCAATGGTGTACCTGCTGATTTTCATCCATCGAAGTAGCCGATGGGACGTCACCGACCCCCCCTTTTCAACCCCAGGCGACTAGAAACACTATTTAAGCTCGGTGACTCTGAAGACTTTTCGACTATTAAATTGGACATTGGACGCCTTCAGGAGAAGTCATGCTCTAGACTTTTAATTTGGACGCCTTCAGGAGAAGTCATGTCATAGACTATTAAATTGGATGCCTTAAGGAGAAGTCATGTCCTAGAATATTGTATTAGACGCCGTCAGGATAAGTCCGGTTCTGAACTTGGACATTTTCAAGATGTTCTCGTATTCTGTATATATTTATTTCATCGATATTATTTTAATAGACCCGAACTATGGCTTGATCAATTTTGAAATTAAAGTAACGTATTTATTGGAATAAACCTGAATAGGCAACTTAAACTATTTGCTAAAATTAATATTGTTTGTAATACTAAATTTTGTAATGACCCACCTAATTATTTTTGCCGCCAATTAGGCGCTAGTGTCAATGAGGTCACTGAATATATCAGATCGCCATATTTTTGAACTAATTTTTGCTTGAAGTATTTTATTTGAATTGTCTGATTTTATCTGTTAAATGTAAACTCATCTTTTAACGATGTTTTCTTATTTTGAATTGTTCAGTAAAGTAACGTAACATTTTGCTGATGGATTGATTTTGACTTTGAATAGTTTCCAAATTATTTAATGGAATTTTACTGTGGTTTATCTAGACATCTTTTTGTATGTTATACAATTTTTACTAACAAGTAGGAATCTTCCGTCCGTAGTTGTGTCCACATTTAATAGTCCCGTGGGAGTTTGACCTATGGTCTGTAAGCCAAACTCTTATGTTCTTCGAAATATCCGTACGATATTAAATTTAACTTCTTTTTTTTCTTTTCTTTTTTCTGTATTCAATGTAGCGTAGCAGACAACTTTCATACCAATTTCAAAGATGCCCATTAGGCTATTTTCTTTTGTAGTCAATAAATATATGACTAGACGTTTATAAAGTAATTTTCTCGGATAGTCAACACTTTAGGTTGTTTTGTCAAAATTCACTGTTGTGAAACTGACATTGTGTTGTTGAATCAAGTGGTTGTCTCTTCCAGACTGGCCTAGTTGACTTAAGAACATGTTTCATGTTTGGTAATATTCGCATGATAGTACTACGCATTCGTTTAATATAATTTTCAACACAACCCCTGATGGATATTTGAGGTCATGTAAATTATTGTTTAAATTGTTATTTTATTAAATAAAACATTCATATTGTTACCAAATTATTGCTGATGTCTTTCTTCATTATATTTTTTTGTAGCTTACCCCCACTTTCCTTTTAGTCTAGTGTGGCCGTGGCTAAGAGGTATTCGAGTGGGTGGTGACAATTTTATACCGTAATTAAAATTGAAAATAAACTTATTTGTTTAACAATGATTGATTATATAACTCTTTGATAGCTAAATGAAAAAATATAGTTTAAAACATTAATTAGTAAGAAATGAGGTGATGATATGTAAAAGGTGAGACTGGGTGGTAGTTCCCAGACCGGTGCTGTAGCACCCTGGTGGTCAGTGGGGAAAGATAGAATCACTGGCTGAGAGTACTTTAAAACAAAGTTCATCAGCATGTTCTGGTCAGTAGAAACGCAAGTGCAGATGAGAGTGAAGCTGCATGCTTTAAGGTATTCTGTGAATGGGGCATGTTAGAAGGGTAATTGGCTAAGATGTACTTGCACAGCTAAAATTTTGATTCGGTGGTAACTGATTCCAAGCCTATGTACTCGTACATGGTGACCCAGTAACTACTTATCCGCCTGCTGGGAGGTAAGACTTATGGCTCGTTGAAAGAGTTTCGTGCTGAACTACAGAGGTTGGCTACTTTATAGCAGGAACTTAGGAAAGACTGAGGTACGTCCCAAGTTTTACCTCGACTCCAAGGGTATAGTGGGAGGAAGTGTACCGGGGATCACCACCAAGGTTCCAAGGTAGTCCTAGACAGCCGGAACCTTGGTGGAAGAATAGGCACAATACAGATAATTCTAGAGAAGGCCCTAGTTTGAATGGTTCTTTGGAATTAAATCAAGGTAGGGGTCGGGAGACATGCTAAAACAACCGTTCCCGTTCCGGGAGAGATTATCTGAAAAGAGAAACCCCCTTTACACTGGAGGTAGAGATAATATTACGGGAAATTCCCCCAACCACAAATCTGCAAGTTCCGTAACCATTCTCCCAATAGGCAAACTTCAAATGGAAGTCCTGAATTTCAGTCATCTAAAGGAACACATAATCAAAACCAAGCCACAAATCTTTTCTATGTCAGTATGATTGTATCAGAGGGAAATGAGCATTCTGAGATGTAAGGGCTCCAGTAAAGTCACAGGTTCTATATATACTGGGTGATAATCTCTTAGAGGTTATAGGAACGTACACTCTCAGAGTGTAACTTCATTGAGGTGCTGTAAAGATAAGAAGAGTAATATAGAGGTCAAACTAAATTCCCTACTGGTGCCAAACTCGTGCTAGAGATAGAGGTGCTAGCTATTAAGTACTCTATGGTTTCGGTGGCCGAAATTAGTTGTGTTTCCGAAGAGACGGTTCAAGTATTATTTGCTACCGACAAACCAATTTCCGTGTTTCCAGTACTCATGGTTAAGATCTTAGTTTTTTTAGTGAAATACTTAAGTGTAGGTGGCATGGTACTTTTTGCCAGATTAATGAGTTGTTCAATGTATATTCTGGGATTTCAAATATCACTAATTACTGGGAGAATGCTGTCATTGTTCCTTTATACAAAGTCAAAGGAAGTAAAAGTGAATGTAATAATTATAGGGCAATTAGTTTGTTGAGTATTCCAGGCAAGGTTTTTGGGAGGGTCCTAATTGAGAGGGTGCGTGAAAAAACTTCTAGCAAGATTTGGGGTGTGCAATGTGGTTTAATGTAAGGCAGAAGTACATGGACCATACATTCGCATTTCAAAAAGTGTTTGAGAAATGTATGGCAGTAAGGAAGAAAGTGTATTGTACATTTCTTGATCTGGAGAAAGAGAGAGTATGGTATGTACGCATGGTTAGTAAATGCGATTATGGTGGTAGGCCTAGATGATGGAAGTAAAGTATGCGTTAGGGTGGATGAAGCTTTGAGCGAATATTTTGATATTGAACAGGTTGCTAGACAAGGTTATGTAATGTTTCCATGCTTGTTTAATATATTCATAGATAAGTGTATGAAGGATGCTTGTGAGGACACGGTTGATGTACTCTACAAATGGACAATGTGAATGTTAGAGTGCTGCCACAAACACAAGATGTCGTATTAATGGCTGAGAATTAAAGTGACTTGCATAATTCATTAAATCGTTTGAATGTGGTATAAATGTATCCAAAACTAGGGTGATAGTTTTTATTAAGGATGGATCAGAAAATGAGTGCCAGCTTAGTATAAACTGAAAACTGTTGGAGCAAGCGAATAATTTTGTGTATATGGGCAGAATGTTTAAAAAAAAATGGAAGGATATGTGATGAAATCGACAGACGAGTGAATGCATCTTGGAGTGTAGTTGATTGTATGTGGACTATTGCAAATAATGAAGTATAATCGAAAGAGACAAAGATAACAGTAGGCCTACATAAGAGTATGTTAACACTAACAGTGTTGTATGTATTTTTTAAATAAGATATTTAAAAAAGATTAAGAATTTAAGGATCTTGCAGTACTCATTAAAATAAGTTAAGAAAGTCCTTGGAAAAATAGGTCAGCAAACCATTCCCCACAGAGATACATGCAATTTAATAGTTTTATTTTGTAATTTAATTTAACTGGCCCCATTTGTAGACATTGAACTTGCATTTGTTCACCTGCGTAGACATGAGTTAGCATTTTACTGTCATTTGTTTACCTAATACAACACCTGGGTCAAAATTAATCAGAATAACTTTACTCAAAGTTGTGTTACTATAGGAGTTGTTCGAAAAATTATAGTTGTGTTTTATGAGATTAATAATTACAGCTTATTATTCTAAAGAGGCTATGGTAGACAAACATTTCAAATATTACTGTGTCAATGGAAATGCTGCTGCCACACGTCAATTCTACTTGGAAACGTATCCCAATTACATAATTCCGTCCCATATATTATTAGTGAAAATCCAACAACGACTCTGTGATGATGGCTCTTTTAACCACGTGCTATGTTTTGGGCATCCCAAAGGTGTTTCTATTCCTGATATAGATGTTCGTGTTTTGAGAAGAAAGGAACATAATCCTAGAACTAGTGGAAAAGGAATTGCAGCTATTGAAATTATCGGTGCATTTCTGGTCTGGAGAATACTTTTCGAACAGTTTATGTAAGCGTACCATATTCAATGAATGCGGACTCTCACTCCCCCAGATTATCACGAAACAGTGGTGTTTAGCCAATGGCTTATTGGAAATAAGCTATGAACCTAGGATTCATCGCTGACGTTTGTTTTACTAATGGGACTGGATGTACTAGCAAAGAGATTGTGAACTTTCATGTATGGCAGACAAAGATCCTCTAGAAATTCTCGAGCGAGACACCAAAAACTTTATGCGATAAATGTTTGTCTGGCAATTTTAAGAGACAGACTATTAGGACCACTCGTTTTGCCAAACAAACTAAATGGTGCAACCTACCATAATTTTCTACTGCATGTTTTACCCTATTTATTTGGGGATGTGCCCCTTAGGGAAAAGCAACGAATGTGGCTTATACATGATGGGGCTCAACCTCATTTTTCACTAATTGTCAGACATCACCTCAATGAGACAGTTAATAGAAGATGGATAGATCGATAAGGTCCAGTTGCGTGGAAACACCCCCCCCTCTACCACCAACACCCTAAACTTAATCCCTTGGACTTTTTTTTTGTATGGGGTTACTTAAAGAGTTTAGTGTACTCTTCTCCATTAATTTATTTATTATACATACAACAGAGAGGTGAAAATAGTTTTCAGACAATATAAATAAATCCATGGATTTTTCAAAGAGTACGAAACATTCTGATTCGAAAAAGTGAAATTTGTGTGTAAATGGGAGGAAAACGAATCGAGCACCATTTGTAGTGATGAGGTAATACATTTATGCCATATAAATCCATATAACATTTAATTTGGTATCCAATTTATTTTCACTACGGTACCGAAATAAGCAATTACCTGTATCTCTGTGTAAGTTGGTTTGTGGACCTATGTTTACTAGGTCTTTTTTACTCGGTTTAATGAGTACAACACGATCCTAAAGTTCTGATCCCTCTTTTAAAAAAACTGTATACAAAGGACAGTTTCTGTACATTGCATGTTTGCTTATAATTAGATAACTAATCAAGAAATTTTGATTAACTTTTTTTGTATTATGTAGATTATGCTTCAAGAAGCTATTTGGCGTTTTTTTATGATAGTTGTGGCTTTGGGAGTCCTTCTGTTCTGTGATTTATATTATTGTGTTATTACTTATTATAGGCATATACTTATAAACATTCGTTTGTTAGCTTTCACTGATACACACATCAAAACAAAAGCACCTGCTACAATAAACTCAACAAAACTCTAAAGCCTGGTACACACGACACAACTTCTTGTACAAAAAGTTGTGCAAGAAATTAGTACCATATCTTGATCACATGGATTGCATACACATTTTAGCCAGTGACTGTTCACACGGAATTTATGATTTTATACAATATTTGAAAAAATAATTGCGTTTTTTCCCTTTTTATGGAAAAATAATGATTGAATTATTTGGAAAATATTGGTATTTAATTTAAATAATTTCTTAATCATTCCTAAATATTATGAAGATATATATTTTAAATTTATTTATTAAATAGTTGAAAACCTTTATATTTGGGGTTTAACCTCCTCCAACTATAATTGTTTGTTTTCAAGCATTTAGCTGTTTTTCTTACAATCACTCTTTAAAAAAAAATTAACTGTCTAGCAGACGAAGAACTCAAAATTTGTACAAGAAAAATGGCTGATATAGGACGCGTTCTATTTCCTGAATTTGTATACAATAAGTAGTGCAAAGTTATTCTTTTACTAGATTTGGTTAAAATAACCTAGATTTAAAGAGGACTCGCAGTATGCCATTGTGGTGGTATGACGTCCGAGCCTACAATCCTTTTCTTATGGAAAAAGATGAATTTTACACGCTAATTGCGAATGTATCTAGAACTAGATTAATTATATAATGAAAGTTTATGTAATCATAAAAGCATGAAACATACGAATATTAAAGTGAAAGTCCATAAAAGTTGCACAGCTTTAAGTAATTACCAACTAAGTATGGCAAGTTTTGGCGGCAATTCAAAATATAAGAGGCGTTCCAAAATAATGTCAAGGCAATATGAGTAGTCATTTAAGCTAAATACTTCCGTAACTAAAACGACCTATTATGTATTAGTTGCATATTAATAAATATTGGTACATTACTACATGTTTCATGTACCAAAATGTATTATTAGTTTTTGTTTTTAATTAAAAATCAAGCAATCAAATTATACCGCCCTACTTCTCCTCTAATGGACAAGGGCAGGGGCACATATACATAAAAAAGAGGGTCAAAAATAAGTAACAAATGATTAAATTGCAGAAGAGCATTAGGACCACATAAACGTCAATAGGCCTTCAGTTTGACCTATATAACAATTCCCAACCATCACCCGTTATTTGTACTATCTGGCAAAGAAAAAAAAGGGGCGAGAATCCTTAGAGTATAAAACAATGACTTTTTTAACCTGCAATAGTAAATCAAAGATTGCATATGAAGTAAATCAATATTTATTTAGAAAAAATTAACAATAGATATATATATGAATATAGGTAATTATAGATAATAAAAATATATATATATATAAATATGGATATATGAATAACGGGGTTATGTCCATGATCATACAGTTGTACCGTTGCCATAACAACATTGTCCTAACAATTACATTCAAGATGAGTATACGACCCCTCAACGGGTCTCTGCGGCAACCCGCAATATACTGACACCAATAACTAGCCGCCACAGGCTAACCATCCGCATTTCAAAAACGGACAATACCATATGGCTTAGAATTACCATTTGCAAACACAACTATTCATGGCAACCAAAATCTATCTTCTTCTTTAAATGAGAGAGTCCATGATTTACTTAGTCATAAGAATACATCCAAAACAATATCTAGCCGTACGGGCTATAAACATTTCCCATATATTCCAGGCATTACGCCTTCAAAAATGTAAGATAAAAAACTACAAAGATAATGTCCCTCATTCTTTCTAACCATTATTTACCAAGCCGGAAGGGCAAAAAATCCCAGTAATACAATTAACCTGTAATAAAATATATTACGCCATGTTGGGCTACGTAATTCGTCATTTTTACAAAGGTAGAGAATTTACCCAAAACAACAGATGTAAGTCCAAAATTAATTTTGTATCGTACAGCCGAAAAGAAATTTATACCTAGCATAAAATTTACAATTAAATTTATAACATAATTCCGAAAGTGTAATTTTAACTAGTACAGCCAAAATGAATTTATACCTTGGGAAAAATCCCATCCTAGAGCAAGTGTCAAAGACATGGTTGATTCAAGAAGTGAAATTGCTACACACACAGCACCAGTATATAAACCGTTATTCACTGAGAGGAGGGGAACATAGGGGGAATAAAAGAACATCGAAGAACAATCACACGGAACAGAGGGAAAGGGGCAGTAAGTCACCAAAGGAAACAACTAGATCATTGGAGGGGCGCGTAGAACATCACGTGTCCATCCCGAGGTCACTCCCATGATGCAACGGGTGACCTCGCGCTCAACTTGCCCCACCTATCACTCTTTTATTCATGTTTTCACACTCGGTGCGGATATAGTGCGCGCGGGCAGGGATGTGGTTGACGAGACTCGAGACACACTGACCGAGAAACGGGGCATTTTGGTGAGTACTGTATTGTTTATTCTTCGGTGTTGTAGAAATAGTGTTCATTCACTAGTATATCCTTCATGCTTGTAATGTTGATGTCAATCAACGTTACAAAATAAACTGTATGTAACTTGTGAAATATTATAAGCAGCAACGGGGAAGCTTATTTGTTTGTGGGGGATGTTTGGGAAGGGGAGGGTATAGATATAACGACTTTATTTGTTCAGGGAACACCCCTTCCTCTTTTATACCCGAGCTGTAGCTCTGTGACAAAAAGGGAGGGAGGAGGGTTGTAAAATAAGGAAAAAATATATTGCTCTCACCTGCCTAAGTTGAAGGTCATATAAATGGTCAGTTTGCACCATTATTATTGTGGGGCAATCCCTTAAAATTCTCACATGGCGTAATTTTTAGAAGGAGGCTTTTTCCCTCTCCATATGGATATTTATGTATTTTACAATCTATCGAGGATAGAGAGGTAATTTCTTCACCGGTATTCATTAAATGAGTCAACCGTAATTTTGAAATGTTTTTGGTGAAAGAGATTTTTTTCAATTTTGTATGCCCCCCAGGCACAACTACTCATCTAAAAAGAATAGAGATGGAATTTCGTCGCTAAAATTGTTAGGGATGAACACACTTTCCATAAAAAAAAGTATTGTCTGAGAAAATCTAATTGTTGGGTAACTTATGGCCCCCAGGCACAACTCATATAAAAATTATGGAGATGGTATTATTTACTAAAATTGTTTGAGATGGACACACTTTCAATAAATAGTTGTTTTATTGAAGAACTAGCTGTTGCTCACGACTTCATTTGCATTTTAACTCTTTTTTTTAATTATTCGCGTGCAACCTATTGTAAAATCCAGAAATTGAGGGTAGAATTACTTAGGTTGTGATTCAAAAAATCTGGCCTTATTCCTTATCTACACCATAAAGGGAACCTTTGTGCAAAATTTCAGCTTTCTAGGTCCAAGGGCTTGGGCTGGGCGTTGATCTAATAGGAAATAAGGCAACTTTAAGGTGAAAATATAAATCCTTTTTATTCCCTATCCCATAGGAATTTTGGAAAATCCTTAAAATATTTATTAGTAATTATAATTACCAATTAAAGAACGCAGAAACACATTGAGGTTACTCTAGCTTTGGTTTTCACACTACGCCATCTTCAGGCTGCAACTATTTGTACAGCTTTATGTACAATACGTCGTCGTGTGTATCGGGCTGTGTAGGAATGGGCTCAGAACCTTGAGAGAGTAGTGACCTCGGCTCTAGTCGTCACTTTTCGGGCAAGAGAAGTCGTAGTTCAGCTGCTTGCATTTTTACCTGACATCCGCAGCTTTTCCCCTTTTCAACCCTCCGAAATCTATGATGTCACAAATAAGAAATACACTAGCAATGGGATGAAAGTCGGACAAATACCGACTTTCAACCACCATTATATAAACTAGAGCACGTCTTGCATGCTTGTTACGATCACTGCCATGTATGGATTTTTTTTCGAACCCACTGATGCTAAATCATATTTAAATGATTACCAGGAGAATATGTTTGCAAACATTAGATAAAATAATTGCATATCTTCAATCAAAGGCAAGCAGTGCTTGCCTTGCTTGCCCTGCCACAACGCCACTGTTTAAAAATATGAATTATTTTTATAACATTATGTTTTCTCGCACAGAAGTATTTTTACTTTATCGCTGCCTTACGGGTAGAGAAAGTATTGTCATTGTAAAAAAAAAATCTAAATCGAGATTTTGATGAATTTTGACATTTCATGACCCCTTGAATCGGAAAAAGGGAAATTTTTGCATTGCCTTCTGTTTGTATGTCTGTCTGTCTTTACCTTGGAGAAGAGCATTGAATATTTTACCAATCGAGCTAAAACTAGGTATTTAGGGTTTTCATAGGGTTGCCTAGAGGGATTCTTAGAATTATATATCTAACACTAAAATTAAGGGTAGTTTCTTTTAGAGCGAAAAAAGTGAAAAAATTGATTTATCAAAATTGGCTCTAAAGATTTTGATTACATTTCATTTCTAGCCTTTGATCAATATAAAAAGCAAAATTGCTACTCTAAATTTTTCATCAAAATGACTTTAAGGATTCCGGTCCGATGCGTAAATTCTAATTTTTTTATCTAATCTCCGTAACTCTTAATTATATGAAATTACTTACCATTGCAAATATGTACTGTACGTCTATTTATATTAAACCTCTTTATTTGAAAAATATTTTATTTAAACCGATATTTTTCAACCCTATTCGCAAATATATGTATTTTTTTTACTTTTCGAACACCAAAGGTAGGGTATTCAGACCATAAAAAAATATCTAACCCGAGATGTTGATGAATGCCGACGTTTCACGTCCCTCCGAAATCTATAAAGTGTTTTTGCAATTTCCTCTGGCTGTGTGTTTGCTTAACCCTAAGATTAAGTGTAGTTTAATAAAGGGAGAAAGAGAAAAATTCAACTTTTTCAAAATAAGCTCTAACGATTTTGATTAAATTCGTATCTAAGCGTTGATTAGGATTATAAATAAAATTGATATTTTCATTTTCCCATGAAAATGACTTTTAAGGTACGTTACAGAAGTGGAAATCTCCAAATCCCCGCAACTATTTGAGATATTAAATATCTTAAAGTTGCAAAATTGCAGTACTATTAAATATAAAAAAATCTTTTATTTTAAATATATCTCTATAAAATCAATAATTTCTGAGATATTAGCAAATATTACAGTGCAATTTTGTGAGATTTTTATTTGTACAGAGATACTACTTAAGTTTTAAAGTAATAATTCTCTAATCCCATAGAGTAAGTAAATAAGTGAATCTCTCAAAAAGTTTGTTCTTTTTCTTTTAACCACCTAGGGGAAATGTTTGTACAGAAATTATCCACCTCTATTATTTTAGGCTCAATAGTCAATATTTGCCTGTTTTGTTGGTCTAAATCTATAAATGAGGAATTTAATAGCATTGCGATAAACATAAGATGTGCAACCTCTAATAAAATGTCGATAATTTTAACTAGAAGTCCTAAATTTTTATACTAAGTGTTGACCCTTGTGGACCCAATAATGGTCCTTTTTTTTTGTCTAAATATAAAGATGAGGGCTTTAATTATTTAAAAATTAAAAATTTAAAACAGGGATTCAAAAAATGTTTTACCGAGGCTAAGTACAGGATAACAGAATTTTTTCTCTGGTTTGCTAGTGTTTACTATTTCGTTTCACATAGATACGTGTTTTGAGTAAATATTTTCATTTTAAACAATGGATTGAAAAAGTCCGTGCGGAGTTACGGACCATTTATTTTTATATGTTATAAAAAGCGATTACTTCTTCTTGAAAAAACATTGTTGGGAGGCCCCTTGGTTGAGGGATATTTAAAATTATTTTTAAATTGATCTCTGGGAAAATGAATTTGATATGTCTGTTTTTAGTTCATACCTATCTGAAAGTTCTAAAAAAACATCGTTGCTAGAGCGCAGTATCCATTATATTATCTGAAATTTCTAGGAGAGAACTGTATATAACTTATGTATTCTATAGTTAATTTTGTGTCTTAATAAAAAATAAAACTCCTAGTCCATAATATCAATTTTGTAAAACCATTAGTTATACCTTTAAACTATAAATATGAAAATGACTACATTTAATTCAATTTTAAAGTTAATAAAAAGTTTAAGGTTGTTTAATATAGTCATTTAAAACAATATCCTCTGCAAACACACCAATGCCAGCCATTGGCTTAGCCAGAATTTCCTATTTCAAATATCCAAAAACCAATATTGGTCCAACAATATTGCAAACAGCAACGTTACTAAAAATGACATCGATTTGTGTATCGTGGTCAGTTGTAGATTTATTATTATTCAACTCTGGCTTCAAACAGGATCCGCCTTAAAATTAAAAATATGACAATTTCCATGAATTTTCAGGAAAGATTCATTTATACAGAATAGTTGAGAACTTTCGAATTTAAAAAAATTACTATTTTTAAACAATACTTGAATACATTTTCTTCGTTTAACCATTTTAATTCTATATGATCTGAAGTCATTTTCTGATATACACTTGAAAAATATTTTTGAAGCTTTTTTATGGGTATAGCCTAAGCTTCTAGTTTTTAAATCAGTTAACTAACATCAAATGAATTTTCCTTTGATTAAGCAGCATATTTATATATAAAATACTACCTAGGCATAGATAGTGATCTACTTTTAAAGGCTGTTTTCGAAAGAGTTTAAATAAAAAAGTCATCAATAAACTTCGAGTTAAACTTCGATAAGGACTTGAACTGGTTGGTGAATCGGGCGAAAAATATGTATTCATATATTACTAGGAACTTTCACAATAAGCTCGAGTTTACAAAAAAAGGTAGGTATATTAATAATTTACCTGGACAAATAAAAAATATATAAAATGTCTACATATTTTTAGGTGGATTTCCACATGTGTTCTCTTTCTACAGTTTTCCTATCCACTTTCCGTGTAAAAAGGGTGCATTTACTATACAAATTTGTGTCCTTCTCCTTGCACCATAGAATTACTCAAACCTCAAAACCTAATCACTAAATAATTCAAAGTGCCTAAAACTATTAGAGAGCGATTATTTATAAGTTACATCTTATTTGGATAAGAATGCTTCAGTTATTTTTATTAAAATAATGCAAATAAAAATCGTTCTCTCTCTTTCTCTCTCTCACACACATGATATTTTTTTTATGATTCATATGTATGTAATAAAAGACACTCCTTTGTGAATTAAATAATTATTTCATTATATTATTTATTTGCAAAAAAAAAAATTGGCAGAATGACTGTCGTTACAATAGTAAATAGATGTTTTTCATTTGAAATAAATTCATAGTGCTCACACACTTGCAAATGAAAACATCAATTACTACTATAATATCATACTTGGGCCTAAAATTATTCTCTAAGTGAGTTCGAAATACATAAATAATAAACACTTTACCTTCCTACATTGTTTAGGTGCCCAACAGGATATCTCACTAATTGGCACATCCTTATAGACTACTTCTATAGGAACTACAACTGGTAACTTGACCTGATTATACCCTTATGGGGATTAACAGAGAAATTCTAAATATTCAAATAGAATAGTTTCCAAGATTTAAGCCATATAAAATTCTGGAAAAATTGCCAGCTTAAACGTAGATTCTTGCATTCACACCATTTTTAAGGCGATAAAAAATCTATTTCTTAGTAATGCATATTTTCAAGAGGCCACTCAATTAATAGTTTGACAGCTGTGGGAGAGAACGTAAGAAAATACAGGCTATAAATGTGATATAATCTACGTTAGCTCAGTCGTTAGCGAGATAGTCTAAAGTGTAAAGGGTTTCGGGTTCGATTTCTGGTAGGGGCGTAATATTTATTATTTGATCAATTCTCATCCTTCTTCTGGATGTTGTATATGTCTTAGAATTCAATAATTCTATTTAACCGTGGGAACTTGCAGTATTCCTAAAATTATCAAATATTTGAACAATATAATCAATTTAATTGTAACCACTTGAATGTTTGAGTTTGCTACTTAAGGTATATATATATATATATATATATATATATATATATACATGTTAATGCTTTCATAATCACAATTTATGCACATATAATATTTACCTATAGCATAGGCCTAACTAATTTGAGGTAAATCGTCCAGATGATTTAAAATGTAGATAATCACAAAATTTTAATGTTATTTAAAATGTATTTTATCAATAAAATTTATCAGGCAGATAATCTCATATGAACCAAGATCTAAGTCTGACTGACAGTATATATATTCTTACCTCTAATTAAAATATAAATACATATAAAAACATAAATAATTTAATTGAAGATAATAATCGCAGTTTTCACTAAATTGAAGATCGTGAAACTATTTTTTTCATATGCATATTAATGTATTCAGAGTAATAAGTTTTGCCAATTTAAGTTAAATCAAATAATGCCTTATTCTACATTAATAATGATTAAACTAGTTCAAATAGCTAATAAATTAAAACACAATAAATTGCCTAAATTACGGTTTTTCCATGAAAAAGATTCTTTATACAATGGCTGTAAAACGTGCTTTTAAATGTTAAGTATTTATTCTATCATTTTTGATATGCGATGTGTCGAAACCTTGGGCGATCGTTTCCAGCCATTTATTGTTTACTAGATTGTATTTTCTGTGTTACTGATCCTGGAAACCCCTGCCATATAAAATTAACATTAAGCCTATCTGCCTATATAATAAGGGAAGGTGGGTAACAGTGAGACACTTATTTTTCGCTAATTAAAAAGAAAAAATTTTATATATGAATTAATTATCAATATAAAAATCAGACACATTTCTTAATGATTTTTAAAAATCTTAAAAATTGAGTGAATATGTATTTGTCTCAGTGTTCCTCAACATTGGGTAACACTGATACTAACAGTGGGTAACAGTGAGACAATAATTAAATTAGAAAATTGTTCCATGCAAAATAAATAGGCTTCCATGTTTAAAGAATAAAAGTTACTTTTATTAATTAAAGGGGCATCTTTAGTATTTAAAGTTATAGGACTAATAAAAAGCTAAAACTTCAAGGTAAAATTATGTTTTTATGAGTGTAAAACTAATTAAAAATAATAATTCTAAGTTAAATTATTATAAATGTTAATTAATATGGGAGTAAAGAATAATCTTAAAAATTCAAAAAATTAGGCATTTAAAGAAATGTTTAAAGTGTAATTAATTTTAAATTAAACATAAAATGATCATAGATTATTAATCCCAGAAAAATTAATTCCAAATGAATAATATGAATGCTGACGTTTTGTAGTACCAAAAACTTTGGGCGTTGGTAAAATATGGCGAATATCTTTTAATTGCACTGATGCTAAAGCTGGTACAGTCGGAAAACAAAATTGATTATCTATCTTCACACTTTTACGCAAGTAGCTTACACCTAAGTCACCATTTTAGTTTTTAGTTTGAATTACATTTCCTATGTAATAAATCATCTTATTTAAAAAAAATTGAAATTCTATTAGGATATGATCACCTTCTACTGGGTCTAATTCTTCAAATTCTTGAAGATCCTCAAAATATTCTAGGTCATCAGAATTGTCATCGTACTCAGGTTCAATGTCATCTTCACTAAACAAACTCTTCTTTAATTTCTTCAAGCTCATGTGGAACAAAATAAAAATTTGGTTGGAAGGAAATAACTTTTTCTAAAAGAGAAAAATCTATGTTTCCTTTCCCTTGTAGTTTCAAATTTAGTTTATTTAAGTGTGCTGTCATATACACCATAAAATAAAATCTCTGAAAACAAAATTCATCAGACAGTTCGGGATAATGCAGGTCTTTATCGTTTATAAACGTTTTTATTTCAGTAGAGCAAAATGAAAATCTAATATGCACCTCACCTCTTGAAAGCCAACGCAATTTATTATGCAGAAGAAGGGCAGAATATTGGCAATCTACTTCACGCATAAATTCTTGAAATTGCCGATAGTTAAGTCCTCTAGCCATTATATTGTTGACAATATTCTCAACTAAAGCCATCATTTGGAATGTTTCTTCGGAGAGCGTTTGGGCACATAAAGCCTCTTGATGGACGTTGAAGGAAAATACACCGTAGTCAATATACTTTCCAAACAAAGTTATAAACCCTTAGTGTTTTCCTGTCATGCTTGGCGCTCCATCTGTAGCAATTGTTAGAATTTTATTTAAATCTATACATATTACTACCACCTATGCCATGTCTTCACCGCGGGTTTGATCTTTCAAAGGTATCAAAGCGATCAACTCTTACTGAGGGTCTGTAGAAATAACTTATCTTCCCAGAAAACACAGTTGTGCTGTTTCGTTTATGTCACAAGACTCGTTCAGTGATATAGAAATATTGTTGAACCGTGAATTAATATTTTCAGCCATATGTATTGTTCGATCCCACATGGTTTTAGAAGAGAAAGACGTATATTGGATTTTTCTTATGATTTATTCTTTATTTTTTAAATCAAGAAAAAGTTCTTCAGACAACTTCATAAAGCATTATTTCAAATATCACCGTCTGTGAAGGATTTTCCCCGCTGTATTGTTTCACGCGCTGCTACAAAAATCGCTGAATTAACAAAGTTTAATAAATTCATCCAGTTCTTGAGCATTGATATTGACTGTTGTTGTTGTCGTCACTCACTTCCCGCAAATTAATAAATATCAAAATGACACAAATTGTGCTATTGATTACAAATTTTTCACATATGAAGTCAAACAAATGAGTGAATCATTCAAAAATGATTTGAGGAGTTAAGAAATTATAAAGCTATTCTATCGTTTTTAATAAAGCCATTGGAAACAGAAATAGATAATATTCATTTTTCAGAATTGGTTGGAATTGTAAACCAAGGTTAGTTTGATAGTTATTGGATCTCAAATCAAAAGGGTTGTGGATTAGCAAATTTAAGACTCTCAATGCATCTCTAGAAAGTTTTGAAAGACGACAAAGCCGGTTATCTGCCCAACATAAATGGTCTTGATTATCAAGATTACAACGGCTGGATTAAGTGATGTTCGGCACTTGGAACAGTCTGCCAGAGTTGTGTTGCCTGTTAAAAATATACTCAATGGGAATTTTGACAATATTTGGTTCAACATATTATTGTGAGTAAACATTCTCCAATAGGAACTTGATCAAAATTAAACTAAGGAGCAGCCTTCACGATTAAGGTCTTGAATATTTCCTAAAACTAAATATTATTAATTGTGCACCATATATCACTCAGTTTTGTAGCGAAATACAGGGTTATATTTCACATTAGATTGTTTGGTTGTGTCACAAAAATCCAAAGCTAGAGCCAAAAATAAAATCCATTTCATACTTACCTACCTAGTATAAAATTTTTAATGAAAACTATTTTTGTAGGATTAAGCTTAAATAATTTTGATTTATTCTAGAAAAAGTTCATTTTTTAATAACGCTTATCAATCATTTAAGTAAAATATGTGCGTTGCTCTTTGAGTGTCACAAATTTTATAAAATTCAAAATTGTGCCCAAATAAGGTTGCCGGTCTCTGTCCTAGAAGTTATTTGAATTGTCTCTTGTTTAAAGAATTTTTGAAAAACATTCTCTTTTGACAGCTATTTAGAATAGNTTGGTTAGGTTTTAAAATAGGTTTTCCCCCCCCCCCGAAATATTTTGAAATTTTGATACTTCTGGAGGATACTTGGCAATTTTTTCAAAATTGGATGCCCATAAAATCTATTTTAAGAAGTGCTCATCATAATTTGTTTTTCCCTTGAATCTCTTTGAAATGGTGCTCACTCAACATTTTTTGGACTTTGGATTACCCAATGAGCTATTTAGAACGTTCTTCGCCTGATTTTCTCAGTTCTACAAGGGGCGCCAAAATGTAATCCAACCCGGACGCAAAATTTACCTCGGGCCTCCCCTGTATAATTAGTACTATGAAATACAACAGGTAGAAACTAAAGCACTAAAGAAAACATTATGTACATAATTATGGGTAGAAAACAAAACAAAGAAAGGCTAATCAGTTGTATATAGGCTAACTATAAAACAAATAAAGAACAACAGGTAGGAACTATATCTAAAAAATACTATATATATATATATATATGTGTGTGTGTGTGTGTGTGTGAGAGAGAGAGAGAGAGAGAGAGAAACACAAAGGTTAACAATTTTCTAGAAAATAACAGATAGGAACCATATCTGAGGAACACATAATATACTTATTAATTTGAAAACAAAAAAACATAGGAAGCCTATCATTATATGAAATACGAAAAAAACCACAGCTATAACTATCAAACACCTAATTTATGTCAAGGGGAGAATTTAGGATATTACTAAGATTTCATATTAATTTTGTTTTCAAGGCTTTGTTCATATGTATTGGTCACCTCAGCAACCGAAACATCCATGTATCTTTAGGGGGAAAGAGGATAATAGTGTGTTGTATTTCTTGTATGAGCTATAAGCTAGTAATACTGTATGCAATCTGTTAATCTGTTTGATTATTATCTCAAATAAAATAATATACAGAGCTTATTCATAATATTACATTCAAACTTAAATAGAAAGACCAATTAATTCACAGGTTTACTAAGTTCTACTATCTTTAAAATAAGACTGCTTAAACATTTTACTCAATTTAATTTTGCCTTTATTTACTAACCAAATAGTAACGTATACATTTATGATTTAGCACATTTGAGCCAATCTTTATTTTAAAATATTTTCTATTTGGATTTCAAGTTTAAATTTATCCAGTAATTTATTTACAGATTTCAAGTTGATATTTCTCCGAGGTGATCAATTTACTGTGGATTCACACGTTCACTGTAAAACAAGAGCAGTGCTGATATTTGGTCACGTGACAGCTCTAATCCAATTAAAATCAGTCAACGTGGTCAGCGTAGCCCACACTGCTTGAGTAGAAATATTTTCAATTTTTCCAGCACCTGAAAAAAAATTTGCCAAGAAGACCCGATCAGCGCTTTGCAGACTTTCAAGCATGCGTCATTTATAAACACAACACATTCTCAAAATGGCGTATATTAAAAATGATTATTTAAAAGAAAGAATGATCAATTTAGTGTCTATACATGTTCACAATTTGTTCTTCTTCTATTGCTGCAAGCAATGATGACTGCTCAAGATAATAAACAAGGGTTATCAACACACAATATTGGAAGCAAACAGCTGATTGTAAAATTTACATTTTTATGTTTGACGTTTCAATGCATCATTGGTAAACAGAGAATCCCAACTTTCCGTGAGTGTGTGAACAGCTGCACAACTAATAGGTACGGGCTCACTGTACTGCTTTCAAATTTCATCGTACGTGTGAATTCAGCTTTAGATTGTAAACAAATTAGTGTATTATAATCAATAATACATTATATTCAAATATAGTAACTGTTGTTCATGTTGTTTATGACGTACGTCTCACAAAAAAAAAGAAGTCAAAACTTATAAATATTACAATCTAAATACTCAATCGAATGCTTATAATTTTAAATTCAAGTCCCTTTATATGAGCTAATAAATTAAAAATATTTTGAGTGGTCATAATATTGAAAAAGATAATAAAATTGAAAAATATTTACACACATCGTTTGTCCTAGTTTCAAAGAATCTCCAGTGTTACACTCTCTCTGTTACCTTATAGTAATAGGCCACTCAAAATACTACAAGGAAGGGAGGGAATACGCTAACATACAAAATAACGAGAAACAGCATTAGCAACAGTTAAAAGTAAGAAAAATAGTTTATTGAATAATATTACAATAGTTCACGTGGCATTAAGGGTCAATCTGTAGTTAGACAACATTGTGTAACATATAGTTTCAACAAGAAACAAAGGAATAGCAGGCAGAGTCAAAGTGATCTAGTTTAGTTTAAAGAAGGAAAAGAAAACAAATATCAACCTTTACGCAAAATTATGAACAATAAAAGGCTTTTTTGAGCCCTTTTTTTGTTGTTAAGAAAGCGTCTGAGTTTCTATAGGCAAAAAGGAAACATATTTGCTGAAAAGGTTAAGTTTTTATAAATATCACATTTTAAACTAACACAAGAGTTCGACTTCAGACCGTAAGACAAAACTCTCGTGGGACTACTAGAAATGGCATCATCAAAGTCTTTAACTAAATAACAACATAAATGAAATCTAACAACGGTTACTGATTTGACATTCATCTTAGAAGATTTTGCAAAGTTTATACAAGACAAATAGCAAATTTTACGTTACATAAAAATTAGAAAACAAATAAATGAATTTAAATTATTCTTAACCAAATTTAAGTGCACCTACAACAAAGAATATTTGAGCACGAACAGCAATTAATAGCATATTACAAATGAATTAAAGATGCAAGCGCTCAAGAGGCGACAACAAAATAATGGGTTTTCAAAGTTAAAGTTCTTTTTAGAAATACTCATATTTTAACCAAAATTACAAGTCTATCTCTGAAATTAAAAAAAATAGAGTCTTAATATTTATGAGATATAGCTTCAATATTTAAATAAGAATAATGAAGATTTACACAGTTTTACAACTTTCCTGGTAGAGTCCATTTCCAGGAATAATCGTCTCCTGACGATATCTAATTTTAATAGTCCATAGAAGTTACAATAGTCCACCCACGGTGGTGCCAGCTTCAAGAGTCAACAACTTCATCAGCGTTGCCATGTTTTATAGCGGCTAGTTGTTAAGGGATAAAAGGAGGGAGAAGTCCAACCTAGCCGGTGATGTCACGTTGGTGTAGCACTGCATTCAGTTCGACACATACACCATTTCTCTTCCCACTCTCTGATTGGCTATCACGTCTTCATCAAGATCCTCCGTGGTTTGTTGATGGTGATCTTTTTAACTGGAGTGGCTGATGACGTAGGTCATCAGGCGATGATTTAGTGGTTGGTTCCACTCTCCACAAGAGGGAAGCTAAGTCCAAGGCTACGTCTAGAGTGTTGTCCTGGTAGACTCCCATCAGATTACTTTTGATCCCCCCGAAATATTTTGAAATTTTGATACTTCTGGAGGATACTTGGCAATTTTTTCAAAATTGGATGCCCATAAAATCTATTTTAAGAAGTGCTCATCATAATTTGTTTTTCCCTTGAATCTCTTTGAAATGGTGCTCACTCAACATTTTTTGGACTTTGGATTACCCAATGAGCTATTTAGAACGTTCTTCGCCTGATTTTCTCAGTTCTACAAGGGGCGCCAAAATGTAATCCAACCCGGACGCAAAATTTACCTCGGGCCTCCCCTGTATAATTAGTACTATGAAATACAACAGGTAGAAACTAAAGCACTAAAGAAAACATTATGTACATAATTATGGGTAGAAAACAAAACAAAGAAAGGCTAATCAGTTGTATATAGGCTAACTATAAAACAAATAAAGAACAACAGGTAGGAACTATATCTAAAAAATACTATATATATATATATATATGTGTGTGTGTGTGTGTGTGTGAGAGAGAGAGAGAGAGAGAGAGAAACACAAAGGTTAACAATTTTCTAGAAAATAACAGATAGGAACCATATCTGAGGAACACATAATATACTTATTAATTTGAAAACAAAAAAACATAGGAAGCCTATCATTATATGAAATACGAAAAAAACCACAGCTATAACTATCAAACACCTAATTTATGTCAAGGGGAGAATTTAGGATATTACTAAGATTTCATATTAATTTTGTTTTCAAGGCTTTGTTCATATGTATTGGTCACCTCAGCAACCGAAACATCCATGTATCTTTAGGGGGAAAGAGGATAATAGTGTGTTGTATTTCTTGTATGAGCTATAAGCTAGTAATACTGTATGCAATCTGTTAATCTGTTTGATTATTATCTCAAATAAAATAATATACAGAGCTTATTCATAATATTACATTCAAACTTAAATAGAAAGACCAATTAATTCACAGGTTTACTAAGTTCTACTATCTTTAAAATAAGACTGCTTAAACATTTTACTCAATTTAATTTTGCCTTTATTTACTAACCAAATAGTAACGTATACATTTATGATTTAGCACATTTGAGCCAATCTTTATTTTAAAATATTTTCTATTTGGATTTCAAGTTTAAATTTATCCAGTAATTTATTTACAGATTTCAAGTTGATATTTCTCCGAGGTGATCAATTTACTGTGGATTCACACGTTCACTGTAAAACAAGAGCAGTGCTGATATTTGGTCACGTGACAGCTCTAATCCAATTAAAATCAGTCAACGTGGTCAGCGTAGCCCACACTGCTTGAGTAGAAATATTTTCAATTTTTCCAGCACCTGAAAAAAAATTTGCCAAGAAGACCCGATCAGCGCTTTGCAGACTTTCAAGCATGCGTCATTTATAAACACAACACATTCTCAAAATGGCGTATATTAAAAATGATTATTTAAAAGAAAGAATGATCAATTTAGTGTCTATACATGTTCACAATTTGTTCTTCTTCTATTGCTGCAAGCAATGATGACTGCTCAAGATAATAAACAAGGGTTATCAACACACAATATTGGAAGCAAACAGCTGATTGTAAAATTTACATTTTTATGTTTGACGTTTCAATGCATCATTGGTAAACAGAGAATCCCAACTTTCCGTGAGTGTGTGAACAGCTGCACAACTAATAGGTACGGGCTCACTGTACTGCTTTCAAATTTCATCGTACGTGTGAATTCAGCTTTAGATTGTAAACAAATTAGTGTATTATAATCAATAATACATTATATTCAAATATAGTAACTGTTGTTCATGTTGTTTATGACGTACGTCTCACAAAAAAAAAGAAGTCAAAACTTATAAATATTACAATCTAAATACTCAATCGAATGCTTATAATTTTAAATTCAAGTCCCTTTATATGAGCTAATAAATTAAAAATATTTTGAGTGGTCATAATATTGAAAAAGATAATAAAATTGAAAAATATTTACACACATCGTTTGTCCTAGTTTCAAAGAATCTCCAGTGTTACACTCTCTCTGTTACCTTATAGTAATAGGCCACTCAAAATACTACAAGGAAGGGAGGGAATACGCTAACATACAAAATAACGAGAAACAGCATTAGCAACAGTTAAAAGTAAGAAAAATAGTTTATTGAATAATATTACAATAGTTCACGTGGCATTAAGGGTCAATCTGTAGTTAGACAACATTGTGTAACATATAGTTTCAACAAGAAACAAAGGAATAGCAGGCAGAGTCAAAGTGATCTAGTTTAGTTTAAAGAAGGAAAAGAAAACAAATATCAACCTTTACGCAAAATTATGAACAATAAAAGGCTTTTTTGAGCCCTTTTTTTGTTGTTAAGAAAGCGTCTGAGTTTCTATAGGCAAAAAGGAAACATATTTGCTGAAAAGGTTAAGTTTTTATAAATATCACATTTTAAACTAACACAAGAGTTCGACTTCAGACCGTAAGACAAAACTCTCGTGGGACTACTAGAAATGGCATCATCAAAGTCTTTAACTAAATAACAACATAAATGAAATCTAACAACGGTTACTGATTTGACATTCATCTTAGAAGATTTTGCAAAGTTTATACAAGACAAATAGCAAATTTTACGTTACATAAAAATTAGAAAACAAATAAATGAATTTAAATTATTCTTAACCAAATTTAAGTGCACCTACAACAAAGAATATTTGAGCACGAACAGCAATTAATAGCATATTACAAATGAATTAAAGATGCAAGCGCTCAAGAGGCGACAACAAAATAATGGGTTTTCAAAGTTAAAGTTCTTTTTAGAAATACTCATATTTTAACCAAAATTACAAGTCTATCTCTGAAATTAAAAAAAATAGAGTCTTAATATTTATGAGATATAGCTTCAATATTTAAATAAGAATAATGAAGATTTACACAGTTTTACAACTTTCCTGGTAGAGTCCATTTCCAGGAATAATCGTCTCCTGACGATATCTAATTTTAATAGTCCATAGAAGTTACAATAGTCCACCCACGGTGGTGCCAGCTTCAAGAGTCAACAACTTCATCAGCGTTGCCATGTTTTATAGCGGCTAGTTGTTAAGGGATAAAAGGAGGGAGAAGTCCAACCTAGCCGGTGATGTCACGTTGGTGTAGCACTGCATTCAGTTCGACACATACACCATTTCTCTTCCCACTCTCTGATTGGCTATCACGTCTTCATCAAGATCCTCCGTGGTTTGTTGATGGTGATCTTTTTAACTGGAGTGGCTGATGACGTAGGTCATCAGGCGATGATTTAGTGGTTGGTTCCACTCTCCACAAGAGGGAAGCTAAGTCCAAGGCTACGTCTAGAGTGTTGTCCTGGTAGACTCCCATCAGATTACTTTTGAACAGGCAGACCGGAACATCAGATGTTGAGACATCACGCCAGATTTGCCCCACTCGTCGAATTAGGACGTGTTGATGTTAGGCCAGGGTTGAAGGGTGTGCTAGCCAGAAGATTCAGAGGGTAACTACATAAACAATTTATACAGAAGTAAGTTGATTTTGTATTATAATGTTTGTATATAGCTAGAGGCTATATGAAACTAGAATATAGAAGAGTTTTATTCCAGGAGGTATAAGTAAATGTCGATGTTATACGTAGTGGATAGTATGAATCGAAATAGAGTTTATGCTTGCTGGTTAACATGGGGTGGGGTGGGGTCGCATAATCGTAACGTACTATACTAGTACCGTTACACCAAGACAAATTTTGCGAAAATTGGTCCAAACATTTGAAAGTTATCGTGAAACAAATATCCAAGCAGACGGACAGACAAACGAAACGTAAATGTTAAAGTTATAACAAAGCCCCGCTACTCTTGTAGCGGGCTAACTAGCCAAGTCCCGTACAACCCAAATCAACTGCCAAAAATAAAGGTCTTGAAATAAAATGTACATGGATTGCTGAAAATATGCTCATATCTATACATGGGTGTGTTACATACCTCACCACAACAACTTCGATGAACACGAGCTCCATTAGACGTGCTCTGATATTATCTCGGCCAGTAACGCTACACTTCACCCGGCTGAATTACTGGGTGGCGCGCCGTATGCAGCTTTCGCTGGTTATGGCTTGCGTGCCGAAGTTAACTTCATGGGACGTCATCCCCCCACTACTCTTCTATGGTTCGCCATACTCTGGCCTTAATAGACACCGTGGGTTGCAGGACCAGAAGAAATTACTTCATTAATATCCCAGGATACAACACGTCACACGTATCGTCAATCAAGACATATTTACGACTCCAGGGAGGAAGGGAAGATGGAACCAAGGGACTGGCTTGATCGGCGGAAAAAGACTGCCGCAGCGTTGTAATCAAGTATTGATAGGGAGTAGATGGCTGTAATGGCCGTGGTTAGGTCTTAAGAATAGTTTACTTGTTCAAGAGAGGATTAATAACTCTATGTTTTTCGTGTAAATGTAGTTTAGTCTTAAACTTTCTGGCTCGCAGTGATAGCCATTGGTGACGTTCTATGTCACTGATACAAGTAGGGTCATTTAGACCTGTAATTTAGATAGAAGTGTGTCCCACTCCATGACCTGCATGACCATGTCGTAGTGCGCAGTACCTTCAGGAATGAAACGGGCTGTTTAGGTTGTTCCAGGCCTGGCTGTGTGCCTTATTAGGTGATGGTCAGCTCTCCTAGAGTTACTTAGGGCGCTTCACACCATGATTTTAGTTTTCCTTATTGTGGTAATCAACTTGTGGGTATTTTGCCCTTCAAGCATGGCTCACGTTTGTAGAGCTATTGAATGATTGTTGCTCAAATTGTGGATATTTTACCCCTCATGAATGGATCACGTTTGTAGAGCAATTGAATGATTGTTGTTAGCCGTGTTGTGGTGCTTAACTTGTGGGTCTTTTGCCCGCCAGTCATGGCTCGCGATTGTTACAAATTTTGATATCGTCTCTTTAAGATGACGTGTCTCCCCCTTATGTGTTTGATAGTCGACCGTCTCGGGTTTGATCACCTCGAGTCCGGCTAAGACCAATTGGTTAATTCCCTGGTCATTTTGTCTTAAGCCTATAACCCTGCATTGTAACTTTCGTCTATAGTCTAGCCAGACTATGTATGGCCGTTCTAAACACTCTGTAGCTTGTAACTATTGTAGCTTGATTAAAATGGATTAAGATAGCCTCATTAGCATGGGTACTCTTCTTCCGCTGTAGTAAGACTGATAGTTTATTTGGCCAAGTTAACTGGTTAACTTATTGTGTAGGTTATTCTTGTAAGTGTAATTTTTTTTATTAATGCCGTATTTGTGTTTCTAATGGGGAGGCTACCCATATCAACCATCACCAGGGATTTGGCTGTGGTGTACTAATGTTGGTGCTTCCCGCCTTGAGAACTATTGAGTGGGAACATTAGATAACTCGCTTGGGAGTTATCAATTTTAGGAATCCATAACGAGCCTAAAACCTCATTATCTCGATAGTGCCTGTATTATTTTTAATGTATGTGCTGACAAACTGATCTCATTAAATCCTATTTGTTTATCTCCATCATTATCTTTTCTTTTACTTGTTTTATATCTTGAATGTTTTCTCCATTTATGTACCCGGAGTTTAAAATAAAAACTCTGGTGCAAGCTGCGCCATCTCTCATACAAGCTTTGACTGTAAATTTTTCTATTCTGTTTATTGAACTATCCATTTAGTCCAGTTATCCCTATTCAATAAATTACTAACCACATGTATTTATATATTGAAATACCTCTTGTACTCCCTTGTTTTCTCTGGTTTATGTAAACAGTTACACACATGGCAAACAGAGGGATGTTGGTGCTGAAGAGATTCAAATCCCGGGAGAGTCCACATCTTGGGTGGATCTCCTGTCACAGGCCCAATTAATTGCTGCCACTAGGAAGAGAGGATGGGTGGTACGTGAGGATGCCGAGATGAGTGAGCTGCAGAACGCTCTTAATGTATTACTACCCCAACCAACTGCTAACAGAATCGCTAACAGCCCCCCTCAAAATGAATATCCTACCTTAGAGAAAGGCCCGAGATGTGATGGTCAAAATTTTGAAAGGATATTTGAATTTATGTTAGAAATTAACAAATTTTGCCAATAAAAATTAGGAAAGGAATTTGAATTTATTGCTATGTGTTTAAGTAAAACTAGCGTTTATTTGACCCAATTAATGGTAGAATGTTTAAGCCAGAGCCTGCCTTGGCGTGAATGTAGACGCAAAATATTGAATACATTAGACCCTCTTAGAGTTAATAGGGTATTGAAAACGAAGTTTATGAATATATTTCAAAAGCCTAATGAATCCTTTAGAAATTTTATCTTATCTGTCTCTGAAGCGGCGGCTATATTAGAACTTAACTTAGAAGAGAGAGAGATTGTTTCTACCATTTTGTAAAATGTATCTCCACTTACTCAACGACATTTTGTTTTCGTCTCTCAGCCATCATCTATGGCCGAGTTACACTATCTGGCGTCTCTGATTGAGAACTCCATGCTAGCTGAACAAGAATATTTAGCGCTGCATTCCCCTCTTTTCTTCTCGAAAGTAACACAAGTAATTAAACCGGACGCTGTGGTTGGATATCCTTCCTCTCTATATATACCTAAAGTTGTGTCCCACCACAAACCCACTTCAGGTAAATTAAGTCAGAGAGAAATAAAAATCTCAAACACCAAATGTTTTAATTGTGGTCAAATGGGGCATTATAAAAGCCAGTGTAGATTTTAAAAAAACCAAATACGCGCTGTCAAAGACATGGCTTTGCCAGACAACTCATTACTCGTCCATGTATTCCTGAACCTATAATTAATGTATTCATTAATGGAGTGTCTGGTGAGGTGCTTGTTGACACTGGGGCTAGCGCATCTTTTATAATTTCTGCCTTTCTTAACAATGTTCTACACCACGTACCCTCTAATGAATATAACTTCCAAACTAAACTTTTTGCTATCACGAATGGTAAATCTATTACTGCTGATAGAAGGGTTGATCTTTCAATTAAAATTAATGGATTCTCATGGAAACACTCTTTTTTTTTAGTATCGACAATATTCCATATTACTTTATTTTGGGTATGGAATTTTTGTCAAGGTCTCAAGCTCATATGGACTTAAACAATAGCCAGATATCTTTCAAGCTTTGCCCTACTGTTAAAATACAATTTAAAAAAAATACCAATTTAAAAATGCCTTATGTTATCCAACCCCCCCTAAGAAGCTTAAGTCCTCTATTATAAGTTTTTCTGACATTGTCAGTACCAATTTGGGCAAATATGATATTATGCCTTATGAGATATCTTTGTCTAATTATCATCCCCTTAGATCTCCTCCATATTCTTACTCCCCCCCCCCAATGAGAAATATTTATAAACTTGCCCCAGGACCTTCTTGATAAGAAGGTGATTAGATCATCTCGTTCTTATTTTGTCAACCCAGCCTTCATTAATCCCAAAAAATATGGCGGTCACAGATTGATTGTTGATTACTGGAAGATTAATAAACAAATTATATTTGATCCTTAACCGATGCCCACCATTGAAAGTGTCTTTAAACATTTAGGGGGGGGGGGCGAAGGTCTATAGTCTAATATACTTCAATGCTAGCTTTCTTCAGTGTACCCTTACTGAGAACACTAAAAAATTTACAGCTTTTGTTACCCCTTGGGTTGTTATGAGTTTAATAGGGCTCCCTTGAGAATTAGCTGTGTGTGTGGGGGGGGGGGGGGGGGGCAGCGCTTAGTCGTTTTTTTTACCACATTTTGTCGG
>CABFVX010000131.1:416090-426496 GCA_902151425.1 Timema shepardi | reverse complement strand
ATGAATTACGAAGCAGAGGTAGAATAAGGGAGAATGAATGAGAGGGGAAAGAGAAAGAGAGTTAAGAAACTGACGAGCTTCTTCTGTCGACCACCAGAGGCGCGGAGTGAGTTGCGCGTTGAGATCGCTGCGTCTCTTCCATTTCGACCCCTTCTTTTCTACTGACCGGCCAAGCCACGCCACGTGGAGCCGCCATAATAGAAAATTCTGTTTTTGTGAAATGAGTAAACGATATCTGCAGGCATCTGCCCTTGGGTGAGTTTTATACACATATATCCTGTATCATAATGCATCAGTATTAATTTAGTTATTTGATTTTCACTGTTTGTTTTACGAAAAGAAATGATATAGAAGTATATTTTTTAAATTATATTAACGGCCACATGGTTAGCTGTAAGTTTTGTATCAGACCCCTTTTTATAACTAGGGCACATATTCATAAATCTTGTTCATAACTTTAATAACATTAGTCTTCTTTTGAGATATCTAGAACCGCAATTATAAAAATGTAAATTAATTTTTTGACTAATCCACGTGTTTTGACCGTAGGCCAATACGCCGTTTTTTGTATTAGAGTACAACTTTGAGGTAGTTTATCTTTTAATATCTCCATATAGCCCCAACGTGGCACCCAATTACACGAATATTGATAAATAGTTAGTTTTTTCCTTGTAGGTGATCAATCAATCTGATTGACACGCTACAATCTAAAGAAAGTGCATATGGAAAACAAGGATATTGCGTGAGATGTATTTCTGTATGTATTTTTAAGTTAATGATCTTTCTGACTAGGTCTAGTGGGAAAACGTTAGGTTAATTGTAAACTTTAATTTTAAAAAAAAGGGAAAGAGTAAATATTGGGTTTATTGTTAAATATTTATTGTTTTCTTAAAATAATTAAATATGTTATCTAAGGGGTCAGTACACAACATTTTATTGGTTAGCTGTTTCCTTGGATAAGAATTATCGGAATTTAGAAAGTGTTATTTCATGTTCTAACCTCCCCCCTTTTCTCTTAAGCTAGTTGGTTCTCTACGCGCATAGTGAGATTATAAGCTGTAAGTTATTGTGTTCTTGTTTGAAGCTAGGGCCATTCCCTATAGCTGTTAATACTGCTTTATCTGAAATTGGGTTGTTTTTTTTCGTTGGGGCCATTGGTGTCTCAAGCGGTGGGGGGCCGAGTCCTTCGACTTCTTGCCTGTCGAGTAATCTGGCGTTAGGAGGTCATGCTGATGAGATGTATGACGAAGCTGTGATTGATGAATACCCCTACCCGTGATTGATCCACTGGGGGTGGCTGTGTTTCGCTATTCACACGCTCCCCCTTGGTGTTCCGCCTTGGAGGGCGGGAGTATTGTAGTGGGCTAACTAGCCAAGTCCCACACAACCCAAACCAACTGTCACTAATAACGGTCTTGAAATAAAATGTACATGGATTGCTGAAAATATGCTTATATCTATACATGTGTGTGTTACATACCTTGCCACAACAACTTCGCTGAACACGATCTCGATTAGACGTGCCCTGCTATTCTTTTGTCCAGCTACGCTACACATCACCAGGCCGAGCATTCAGTCCATCTGACTGAATTACTGGGTGGGGCGCCGCGTGCAGCTTTCGCTGGTTATGGCTTGCGTGCCGAAGTGAACTTCATGGGACGTCATCCCCCACTACTCTTCTATGGTTCGCTGAACTCTTGTGCTATTAGACACCATGGGTTGCAGGACAAGAATACATTTATTCATTGTTAACTCAGGATACAACACGTCACACGTATCTTCGATCAATACAATCATATTTACGACTCCAGGGAGGAAGGGACGATGGTACCAAGGGACTGGTTTGATCAGTGTAAAAAGACTGCCGCAGCGTTGTAATCAAGTATTGATAGGGAGTAGATGGCTGTAATGGCCGTGGTTAGGTCTTAAGAATAGTTTACTTGTTCACGAGAGCATTAATAACGCTTATGTTTTTCGTGTAAATGTAGCTTAGTCTTAAACTTTATGGCTCGCAGTGATAGTCATTGGTGACGTTCTATGTCAATGATATTTGCGGGATCCTTCAGACCTGCAGTTTAGGTAGTAGTGTGTCTCACTCTATGGTCTGCACGAACATATCGTAGTCTGCAGTGCCTTCAGGAATGAAACGGGCTGTTTAGGTTGTTTTAGGCCTGGCTGTGTGCCTTATTAGGTGTTGGTCGGCTCTCCTAGATCTACTTTGGGCGCTTCACGCCATGATTGTAGTTTTCCTTATTGTGGTGCTCAACCTGTGGGTCTTTTGCCCTTCAGGCATGGCTCGCGTTTGTAGAGCTATTGAATGATTCTGTACGCCTTATTGTGATGCTCAACTTGTGGATCTTTTGCCCGCCAGGCATGGCTCACGTTTGTAGATCAATTTAACGATTGTTGTTCAACTTGTGGATCTTTTGCCCCTCAGGCATGGCTCGCTTTTGTAGAGCTATTGAATGATTGTTTTTCGTCGTGTTGTGGTGATAAACTTGTGGGTCTTTTGCCCACCAGGCATGGCTCGTGATTGTTACAAGTTTTGATATCATCTCTTTAAGAGGACCTGTCTCCCCCTTCTAGGTTTGATAGTCGACCGTCTCAGGTTTAATAACCTTGAGTCCGGCTAAGACCAATTGGTTATTTGCCGGGTCATTTTGTGCTTAGTCCTAAAACCCTGGATTAGAACTTTCGTCTATAGTTTAGCCGGAATATGTATGGCCGGTCTAAGCACTCTGTAGCTTGTAACTATAGTAACTTTATTAAAATGGATTAGTTAGCCTCACAATCATGGGTAGTCTTCTTCTCCTGTAGTAAGACTTCTACCAAGCATAATAAGGGATTTTACTGTGTTGTACTAATGTTGACGCTTCCCGCCTTGAGAACTATTGAGTGGGAAAACTAGATAACTCGCTTGGGAGTTATCAATTTTAAGGATCCATAACGAATCTAAGACTTCACTATCTGGATAGTGCCTGTATTATTTTTAATGTATGTGCTGACAAACTAATCTCATTAAAGCCTATTTGTTTATCTCCATCATTATCTTTGTTTTTACCGGTTTTATATCTTGAATGTTTTCTCTCTTTACGTACTCAGGGTTTAATAAAATTATACCTCCGGTGCACTCTCATTTAAATATTTTAATTTACATCTTATTTTTTTTTTAAATGAGGACAACCGTTAGAGACAAGTGTTATTAAGGTTTGACTCTTTAACTAACTCTACAATGTATCTGCCAACTAGGCCTCCAGCTAGGACTAAAATCTTCACATCGGGATAGGATTTGTACGTTTTCATTTAATGGCAAACTATTATCATATGATCTGGGAGTGGTGTGTGCACAATATAAACTGATAAAATATTAGAGAACTATACTTACCCTTATTTATTAGAAATATGAAATATTAACATCGAAATATTGGTCCGAGTGAGCCTTTGAAGGAAAATTTGATCTTACCTCCAATTATATCTTCAACAAAAGTACCACGGATACAAAACTCTTGCTTGCCTTCAACATCTGACTAGTTTTTTCTTAAAATAAGTTATTTTTATAAAATCTAAAAGGAGGGCTTCCTCAAAAGAAAAGGTTATGTATTGGCACTGTCAAGAAAGAAACAAAACGCAGGTAGAAAAAGGCTGAGAAGGCTGGGACAATTAAGGCATATTACTATTTCGGCACGTGTCCCTATCGGTATTTGCTTCTTCATTCTGTTTCTCTGGTCATTTGTCTCGTGCTATTTGTATTCTATTATTTTAAAAAACATTTTTTACATTGCTCTCTATTGGACAGGACGCTAATTATAACCTTTTAATGGGAGGAATAACTGACTTCCTTAAAGGTCTTTTTACCTACCGGTACTAAAACCCTACTGTATAGTAGAACTCGGGCAGAAAAAAAGGTCTTTTAGATAACCATTCCAACCATAAATAGGTTTTTTAATGATACTTCCAATTTTTATATTAGAATCAATGTACAAAACCAATTAATGTAAAATAGTAGAAATAATAAAGTCAAACTAGAATAATTCGAACGTATATAATTTTAACTTTTAAAAAAAAGGCCTTTCAGATAACCATTCCAACCATAAATAGGGTTTATAATGATACTTTCAATTTTTATATTAGAATCAATGTACAAAACTAATTAATATAAGATAGTAGAAATAATAAAGTCAAACTTGAATAATTCGAACGTATATAATTTTAACTTTTTTCTTTGTCAATTAAAACTCTGTGTTAAAAATCACATGTACTCGTAATTCGAAATTATATCGTTTAGTTCGAAATAAAATTGCCTTGAATAAAAATGAGACACAGCCTGAAATCTCACGTAGGAAACCCGTTTACTACTCGACTGTTACTGCTCGAATAATAGGCTCCCTAAAGTTTTGGGATCCTACCTTATGAGGATTTTGCGAACTTGGACGCGAAATTAAGTTTGTGGTGTTAGAAATGCAGAAATTTTGGCAAATGTTATAGACAATATAAATAACAGTGCATCTTCAGTTGGAGAAGGGGAACACACGGAACTTCCATAGAAATTGATCCCAACATCTACACAGGCCATGAACTATATCGAAGAGTTGAGATAGTTTGTTGAGGGACAACACAATGTAAGGCTCTCTCTTTTCTAGGTGCTTAATAAACTAGAAGAGTTTATTCCAACTCAGAGTATTTACTCCAAAGAAAAAATCTAATATTTCTAGTTTCTTTGAAATTTTTAAATACAGTATTTCCCACTGTACATATTGCTATGGAAAAACTAAGAATAAAATGTAAAATACTATATTTTACTTCACTGAATTAATGTTTGAAGTTATGTTTCGAGCCCAAATAAAAACTTATCTAATTCAAATTTATCTAGTAGTCCCTTCATCTCCGAATTAGCCAGTTTTGACTCTAATAGTAGATTAAAGTTATATAATAAAATATAGTACTAGTAATACAACACAGAAAAATACCTATTGAGCCATCGAGACAGTTTCTTTAAGGTACCGTCAAATTAAAGACTGCAGCACCTATGCAGAGGTAAAACATCTTACCACCATTCTAGCCCCGACTGAACGATAATTCCGTGTTAAATTTATCTATGGCGGAGTCGTCTGTCTGCTATCATATTATTATGTGAAAACTACTTTTTAGTTATATTTGTAGTTTAAAGATAAAAAATTAGTGAACAAATATCACTAATGTATAATTATCGGTTGTAAAATAATCAGGTCTAAAAATTAGGTGTAGGTACTGTTATTAAGAGGTTAAAATGGCATCCTCATCAGGTGACAAAACTGTGAATAAGGTAGCGTTATGTTCTGCAATATTTGCTGGGTTTGCGTATGTAGGATATTCTGTAGTTCGGACAGCGTTTTGCCGTAGGCTGGGTCGACGGGAAGGAGAAGGTAAGAAATCAATATCGCCGATCGTTAATTTACTTTTGACCTGCATTTAAAGCGTCAACACACACCCGTTTTTAGTTAGCTCATAACCTCTTTATTATTATTATTATTATTAACACCGCGTCTTACTACCCGTTCGGATTATACGCACTTACGCTAATGTGTAATGGTAGGGTGATTGTGAGATGAAATGAAGGACCTACAGTTTAACGTGGGATCCGAACCACGGTGGAGGCCTGGCATTCCCCACATTCACAAGATGTCTTGTCAGAGGTGAAGGAAGGGTTTGGTAATCAGATAAATCTTTGCCGGGACCGAGGATTGAACCCCGGCCGCCAGCATAGAAGTCTGACATCTTACCTCTAGACTGCCAGGTCACCCATAGCCTCTTAAAACAACTAACGTCAAACTTGGCCTAGACCAATAGGGTAAAGGAGGATGGTACACACACACAACATATTGCGCATTTAACACTCTTTTATATTTCAAACTAAATAATAGTATTTGGTGGAAAACGTTTACTCTTCCTTTTGAGTAGCCTACATTTAAAAAAAATCCTATTATATGAAACAAAAAAAGTCATCAAACTATTTTGATTTGATAGTTAGGGACAGTACCAGCCAAGGTCGGGATGCTTTTTTTTATGTGTCACATTATTATAAATGTAATGTTTTATAGCATGCACACACACACACAAAACAAATTAATGCTCCATTTTTTAAGGCATTTTTTCTTTAGTCTAAAATGATTGTTTAAACCAACACAGGGGTCAAATTAATGCTCAATTTAGTCTTTAGTCTAAAAATAATTGTTCGAATTTTAATAAATCTTCACTCAAGCTGTAGGCCCCACTGCAGTAGGCCCACCCTTTCATTGTCAAGTTATTCATAATACACTATGTCACTACTATCCATGAGTGAAATATTATATTTTTTGAGAAATACAATTAATTTACCAATAGAAGATCTTCATATATTTGACTGTCTACTCATTCATGTTATCAATTATTATTAGCACCGCGTCTTACTACCCGGTCGGGTTGTACGCACTTATGCTAATGTGTAATGGTAGGGTGATTTTGAGATGAAAAGGAGGACCTACAGTTTAACGTGGGATCTGAACTACGTTTGAGGCCCGGCATTCCCCACATCCACAAGTTGTGATTAATACACGTTTTGTCAGAGGTGAAGGAAGGATTTGGTAATCAGATAAATCTGTACCAGGACTGAGGATTGAACCCCGGACCCCAGCACAGAAGTCCGACACCATGCCCCTAGACCACCAGGTCACTCATGTTATCAATTGATTTCACTATTGATACATAATGCCTAATTATCTTTTTGCCACACAACATTAAAACATAAGTTAGTCATTTTCTTTGGCTTGGCATAGGATCATTTCATAGTCGCTATTATTTTTAGGCTTTGATGCACCAAAGTGGGCTGACTCTATTTCTTGCGAATATTTGCATTTATAGTTTTCCGAAAAAGCAAGTGAGATTTGTTATTCTTTTTGAAGCATGATATTGATGAATAATGTTTTTAACATGAACCAAAATTATATTCAAAGACTTTTTCAGGACAGATAGATGTACTTCTTTTGTGCATTCTTTTTCTTCTTGGTTTTTTTGCCATATTTTTTTTAACCACAGTTTTAACGCTTTCTAGCCCACTTTTGGTAGACCTACTTTTTAATTTCATTGTTTTCAAAATTTACTTTTACATTAGTTACACAACCTTTCAAGGAAACTCTCTTCAAAATGATCACCTTCACAATATAAATGTTTTAAAATGTCTGGGAGTATTGCCTCTTTTATGATATTTAATTGTGATAGTTTGGAAACAAACATGTGTTTGCGTGAATTGAGCAAAGGTAAAGTTTGTCTCTTTCTGGTGTTTAGTGTCAGAATCCAAAAAGTCCGCACGTTGATGAAAGTAGCATACCTGTTTATTTAGTTGAGGGTGGGAATACAGAAACCTCTTGTGAATATTTTCAAGAGTGTTTGCATTTTATTAAAAGTACTGGTCTGATTTTTACCAGCACAAAGGTGACTACATTCATCCCTTTCCAAAAATATTGTAACCATTATCTTAGTGTTTTCAATTACTTTTATAGCATTCCTTTTATGCAAGCTTACTTTTGGGATCAACATTCTTCTATAAGATAATAATTTGAGATATTTATTGTAGCTTTATTTTCTGAATATCTTCCCAGAAACACTTTCCACAAACCTTACTTTCTCTTGTACAGTTTTTGTTTTTTAAAGTTTTGACTAAACTGAGGACACTTAAGAGCAATTTGGTCATTACTTGGAGAGTAACAACTTATTTCTTTAGCATATTGTCTACTTTTACCCTTGGAGTTACTTATATAGTTTTTTTCCCGAACCCCATAAGCCTCTTCCCGTATTTGCTTTCTTTATTTTATACCTTGTTGAGTTTCTCTTCCAACATTTTTATGTGCCTTGTTAGGTGAGAATCATTTATTTAACTTTTCTTCAGCCTATTAGCATTTCTAATTGACTCTGAAATGTCACTCCACCCTGCTTGGTCCAAAACGGGACTTAGAGGCGTATCATCCTGTATTATTATTATTACTAGCACTGTGTCTTACCACTCATTCGGGCTATACACACTTATGTTAATGTGTAATGGTAGGGTGATTGTGAGATGAAATGGAGGACCTACAGTTTAACATGGGATCCGAACCACAGTGGAGGCCTGGCATTCCATACATTCACAAGTTGTGATTAATAAAAGTCTTGTCAGAGGTAAAGGAAGGGTTTGGCAATGAAATAAATCTGTGCCAGGATCGAGGATTGAGCCCCGGACCACCAGCACAGAAGTCTTGACACCTTACCCCTAGACCACCAGGCCACATAATCCTGTAATAACTTTCATGATTTGGTCTTCTCTTGTTAGAATCATATGACTAATTACTTAGTTGTCCCCAGTTATTCCTTGTAACCCTTTGCTTATGTTAATTTCTTTCCTTTATTCCTTTACAATTTTTCTTGCCTTTTCCTTTTATAGTAAATATATATATCTCTATCTCTTTTCTTTTAACTTCCTCATACCCTCTAGGATCATTTTTGACAGCTTCTCGTGATCTTATTTTTCCTTCCTTTTTCCTTTCATTATGCATTTTTATTTTACTGATATTCTACTTTTTATTTCTTGACGTTATACATATCTTATCATTTTCCTACCCGTTGTTTACCATAAAGTAAGCTACTACTTACATTTCTGAAAAGATAAATCTATGAGTACTTAGTAAATAATAGTATATACAGTAGTGAATAGTCATATTAAATTAAGGTTCTTCTATACTAATACGCATGCTGTCAAATAAATATTGTTTCCTAAATAATGATTTCACTTTGTTAAATAAGATTTATATTGCTTTGTAGTAAATATATCTGGACATACCATTTATTTAATAGGTGGCTAGTACAGTATGTTAATCTTTTATGAATAGATTGTTGTAAAACACCAGATGGTGGTAAAGCGATGTTGTGGCATTCTTTAAATGACAGAGTGTGAAAATAGCCAAATATATTAAAGACTGCTTTGGTGGCCGAATGGTCTAAGGCACTATTCTTGCAGTCGATTAGACTGCCGATGACAGGATGATCGAGGTTCGAATCTGTTGGGTTTACTGAGGGTGGTTTTCCCCAAAATGTTTTTCCACTCTTCCTCCACCCAAGTGCAGGTACACTTCTTCTCCTTCCTTATCCCTAAAACAATTAGTGTAATTTGTATATAAGTGTTTGTATACAGTTACTGTTTGCATCTTACTCATGGTTGAACACACATCACAAGGGGGAATAATTACTTTTTAACATAGGTTAGATCTTAAAAAAATAAACCGTTAATGATGTAGCTTTATTTCTTGGCAGTTCATAGCTTACATATTTTTAAGGGAGGTGGGACGGTTATAACTGTGGTGGCTCGTGGCAAACTCTCCCAACGAGTGATGACTTCAAATTTTTGTTTAACAAATACCTATCTTGTAAACTGTTGTTATAAAATATATTCCTTTAATGCCTTTTTATTAAAGCAAGACATTTATGATTGAAGTCAGTAGCGTCTCATAACCAAATTTCTTAAGCAAGCTAGGAAGCGGAGTTTGGGGGTCTTTGCTCCCCAAGCTTAAAAGCCTTCAAGAAGCTATGGATCATGTCAAATCAACACACTCATTTTACCTGACCATCTTTGATTTTGATAAAATTTGATATATAGATACTGTGTATGGAGACTATGAAAAACACCAATTTTTATTAAAATATCAAAAAAAAAAATGGCCAAAAACGCTGTGCTTGTTTATTTTCTAATAGCAGCTCTCCGAATTAAGCTAGAGGTGGGAGTGCTGTAATTTTACTCAATTTTTTACACCCTTTGCAATAACATGCAGCATGGCATGCATTGTCATAACAAAATTATTTTAAAACTCAAATTAAAAATTTTGTTTTTTATTTTCTGAAAAAATGCGTTGCCAAAAAATTTTCAAAAAATCCTGTGCATAGTCTGTACTTATGTTAAGTGATTTTCAAAATTTAAGATTGGCAGGATAATGGGTTTATATTTAAAACTATTTTAAAACAAGGTGGATTTATATAGAACATTAGCCTTTATGTAGTAAGTGAAGTACAGTTTTACCATAGGGATTAAATTGCTTATTTCAAGTAGTTATAACATTTACTGCATAGTTAAATGTTAGAGTTGTTTGACAGCCTGTGTACTTTTCATAGTCTCATCAGGAATTATTACATAAATCATTCATGTAGGAGTTGTAGGATTGACTTTTCAAATAATATTCTTAAACAATATTCACAATACATCTGGCTTCCTTGGATATGAGAATGATGGAGAAGGTCCAGCAAGATGTAGAAATGTTACTTTTAATTCATCATCTTCTTTTGTTCTTTTCCAAAATATACGCCAGCCACCATTTTTGGTCATAAACAGCGGCTATATAACCACTTCTGACATTTGGAGTTTGTCTGGG
>CABFVX010000131.1:358564-415805 GCA_902151425.1 Timema shepardi | reverse complement strand
GGGGGGGGGCGAGCGATTTATATTAGACAAGAGTCTATGTGACCCAACAATCATTGACTGTAATCTAATGGGGTTAATAAAAATACCATTATTAACTAACCATTCACAAATGAATTTCAAATCCACATTTATTTTATCAACGGTTGAAAATAAGTTGATACTACAGTCAGACAAATATACTTGTAGATCATCTACATATATGTGATACTTTCAATAAGACTGAGAAGAAGGTAGGTCATTAATAAATAGGGAGAATAATAGTGGTCTCAGAATAGACCCACACCTTTGTCTACAGTGCTCCATTCAGTGGCAGTGTCATTTATTACCACCCTCTACATGCGACTATACAACTAAGATTGCATCCAAAAAATGCAGCTCGAAAAAAAATGGAAGTAATAGCTACATTGCATAAGTTTATTCATATTTGAATTCTACTTTTATGTTTTTCTGAAGCAACACTGTTTTATAGGTCATTGCCCTTTTTTCAGTACTTGTAATTAATAGTTTGTTGCCATATTAACTTATGTAAAGTTTGTGTTAAATACAATTTTACTTTTTCTCTTTAATAGGTTATCTTATGTATGGGTCCCTGTGTTAATATCTAGGCTATAGGCTCACAATAAACTTTGGACTGTGAGTAAAAACTGTTATTGTGTCAGTATAAAATTGATATTTGATGCGGGAACGGTTTGTGCAAGACGGCATAATGACGACGTCCGGTTGTTTGCAGTCCTGTATCAAACCTTTTTATGGAACTAGTTTATTGAATTGGGAGCTCAGGATGCGATTGCGTTAAGAAAATAATGATGTCTTATATGTTTTGACTGATGAACCACCCGAAGAAAGATATGCATTGCAGAAATTTAAGAATGATGAGGTTGAAACATGTAAAATGATGGTGAATCGAGGCATTGCTGACAATCTCTTGACGATGATTATGGGGAAAAAGACAGTAAAGAACATCATGGAGGCTCTGCAAGCTACTTATGAGAAGAAAGGTATGCAATCCTTAGTTAATGCACAAAAGAATTGGAGAAAAATGGAATATTGATGCGCTAAATCATTACAGGAATTTTTCAAAGAATTTGAAGCAACATGTGCTCACATCACAATTGTCAAAGCAAATTAGATGAAGGTGAAATTGTTAGCCAGTTACAGGTTGCATTGCCTCAAGTTTATAACAGTGTGGTCTCAACCATGGGCATTATGTTTAGTAAGGACAAGCCTGCAGTGACATTTGAATCTGTTAAAAACACCTTATTACCTAAAGATGAGAGACATAGTAAGAATGTTTTGGCTTTTGAAGATCCCTCTGATTTTTTCTATCCTTTAAAGGAAGAAAAAACTGCAAACAGGATACTGGTGAATTTTATTGACCAAGTCAGACATTCAATGGCTAGTGGTTGTAAGCTAATGAAGACATTTAATTAAATATTTTTTCCTAAACTTAGAAACAGTGTAAATGCTATGAATGAAAATGAGTTTTCAATGGTGACCTTCATGGAATCAGTTGAAGTGATTAACCTGACTGATGGTAAACCTAAAGAGGAGGTATCATTTGTTTTGGACAGTGTGGCCACATGCCATTTATTAAGGACCGATTATAGAAATTATTTAATTGATCAGAAGCACCTTAATAGTGACATTAATGTGGCTAAAGTAAGTAAAACTGAACGGTGCAAGGTAAATTACCCCTTTTTATAGAAGATGGTGTGAGAACCGACATTCAAGACATTGTAGTTTATGACAACTTGGTTTTTAATTCATGGTCAGTTCGGATTCTAGAGGAAAAGGGTTATTGTGTCAGTTTTGAAAACAGTAGTGCGATTGTCATGTTGAATGGTAAAACAATGCTTTCTGGACAGTTGTGTGTAAAATGATACATTGTCAAAGTGTTTATTTTTAAAGAGTTTGTGACCCTAATCAAGATTAAGTACTTTGAGTGTGATATGTGGCACCCGCACATGGGACACCCTCAAAAATCCCTCTTCTAAACTATATAACATTTGTGTGAAAGGTAAACATATTAAGTTGCTGTCTATTCGGTCAATTCCAAAGGAAGGCAAGACATATTTTACAGACCATCGGTTTTGTCTGTGGAAAAATTATGTCTCAACCAAATGATTGTAAAAAATATTTTGTAAGTTTCATAGATCATTAGACTCATTTTGCCATTATATATTTGATTTAACATAAATATGAAGTTATTGAAAAATTCAAAGTATTCATATCAATTGTTGAAGCAAAATTTAACAAGAAGATTGTGAATTTTCGTTTTGATCAAGTTGGGGAGTACCTTTTCAATGATTTTAAACGTTTTTATGCAGAAAAGACCATAACCTTACAGTACTCAATGGCTAGAAATCTTACCCAGAATGGACTAGCTGAACAATTTAACAGAATAATTTTTGAAAAAGTCATGTGTTTACTATTTGAGTTTGAAGTGGACAAGAAAATATGGGGTGAAGCAGTGATGTCGGCAGTGTATATTTATGATAGGACTGGAATTGCATCTCTTCTGGAAGGTGTGATACCTGCTGTAGTGTGCTATGATTATAAACTCCCTTTGACTAAAATAAATGTTTTCGTTTGTCCTGCTTACAGCCTCATTCATAAGGAGGATAGGAAAGGTAAATTTGTTTCGCATTAAAAAAAACTAATAATAATAGGTAATTGGGTCATTCCATGTCAAATCAACCAAAAAAAATTCAAATTCAAATTCACCATCACCGATTTCAACCAAACTCAAAATTCTGATAGTATCTATGGAAAAAGTGATTCCTAATTTTTTTCAGATTTTTTTCAGGTACGGTTTTTTATATACAGCTGCCAAAATATTTCAAAATTTGTTAAAAAAAGACATGCATTATAATTTTGAATTGCCTGTAACTTAGACCCTATTTAAGATAAAGAGCTGTATAAGGTCTCATTTTAAAGCTCATTAACTGGGCTTTAAAATGATATTTAACATTATAGGGTCTCAAGCAATCTCATTTTACAAGCAATCATTTCTTTTTTGTTTTTTGAAAATTTCCAAAAGTAGTTTTTTTTAAATATGAAAAAAAAATATTTTGTTTATCCGACCTTTTTCAACAAATTCTGTAAGTTTCAAACTGGGATCATAATGGGATTATAAATAAACAATTTTTCATTGATAACATGTTGATTTTATACAGTCAACACTTGGCAGTATGTTTTACAATCAACCATAGGCCTACACATTTTAATTTATTAATCTAAAATAATATTTATTATAATTATTCAATGAAAATATTACTTACATTAATATTTATTTAATAAGTTTTTAATTAATTGCGTAAGTAAATAAATTATAATTAATAAAGTCAAGTATAGCTTTACTTTATTTTTACATGGGAAGTGGTATTTTCCTGAACTGCACACAATGCATGCATGTTCTAACAGGCAGAGAACTATGAAGCACTCACCACATTGCTCAACCTTCACACAACCAATTAGTCAGTGTTCAGCTGTGGTGAGAGCAATCAGTGTTTAGGCATTTCTCTCTCTATATTGAATTAAAGTTACTTTCTATAAAGGTGTATGTGTTTGTCTTTAGACTATTAGTGAATGTGAATATTCTATGATTGGGACATTTTATTTTGTATAAGTCTTAGTGATTTTTTTAACAATACAACTTTTATGCTTTGTTTAAATCTGAATATTTTTTAATTCATTGTAAGAGAAGTTATAAATATGGATGGATCAACATCAAAGACAAAAGTGAATTTGTTTTGTTGCAATCCACTCAATAAACCAAAACATAATTATCACAATAAGAACTTGAGATTGGTGAATAATAATCTGCTACACAAGTTCAGTTCAAAGATTAAGTCTGGTGATAAGATATGTGACAGTTGTCGCAAATTATTGTCAAATTCTGTGAATAAAGATCAATCTACAGAGCCTCCCTCTGATGATACAGATGATGATTCACCCCAAGAAATTAATATTTCTTCTCCTGAAAAAGCGGATGCTCTGGCTTGTTTGAACCGTAGCCTAATTGCTATAAACGAGTCACCGATAAAAAAGCACAGATTATTAGAAAAGATATACCCAGCAGAAAAGCTTAAAAGAGTAAGTGAAGCTTTTAAATTCAAAGTGCTGGAAACCAGTGACACTTCTGATAGTTTGGAAACTCCTTCCCCTGGTGATGAAATACTTCTCCAGATGAAAGAAAAGTTTCGAACAACTACAGATAAAAGTGTGATTATGCAAATCCTTACTACATTACCTTATAGCTGGACCGTACAGAAAATTCAAGATGAATTTGGTGTAGCTAATTACACAGCCCGTAAAGCTAAAATACTCCAGAAAGAGAAAGGAATTATGTCATACCCTGATTCAAAACCTGGAAAAACATTGAAGCCAGAAATTGCTGCAAAAGTACAATCTTTTTATAAGAGTGAAGAAGTGAGCCGTATCATGCCAGGGAGGAAAGACTTTGTCTCGGTTAAAGTATGTGGAAAACGGGAGCATATCCAAAAACAACTTATCCTATGTAATTTAAAAGAACTGTTTGTACATTTTAGGGAGAAACACTCAGATATTAAAATTGGATTTTCTAAGTTTTGTGAACTTAGGCCAAAATACTGTGTTCTGGCAGGAGCAAGTGGTACACACAGTGTCTGTGTGTGTACAATACATCAAAATGCTAAGTTGAAGGTAGCACAGTGTAAATTCCCAGAATTAAGAGAAGGTGAAAAACTGATAAAAACATACCAAGATGCTTTACAAACATTGATATGTGATAATCCATCTGAATCATGCTACTTTGGTGAATGTTCAAACTGCCCAGGAGCAGATGTTTTACGAGCTAGGCTGGAATATTGTTTTGAAGTAAACTGTCTTGAGAATGTGACATTCAAGCAGTGGGTTATAATTGATAAGAACACCAGCTTAGAGACTTTCACTAAACCACGTGAGGAATTTATTAATGATTTTATTGAATCCCTTCCCAAACTTCTGAGACACAGTTTTATTGCAAAACAGCAATCGTTATTTCTTAGTCATCTTAAGGAGGTACTAAAAGAGGGTGAGTTCATAGTGCTTTGTGATTTTGCTGAGAATTACTCCTTTATCTTGCAAGATGCTGCGCAGGGATATCATTGGAATAATGCACAAGCAACAATTCATCCATTCTCCATCTACTCAAGAAGTGACCTAAGCGGCGAGTTGCAGCATACCAGTTTCGTAGTTATTTCTGATTGTCCTATCCATGACACCATTGCTGTTCATTGTTTTCAACGGGTACTCATGGATTTCATGAGGTCGCACTTTACTCCAACTCCATCGAAAATATACTACTTTTCCGATGGATGTGGAGCACAGTACAAGAACCGACTTAATTTCTTTAACCTGTGTTTACATGAGGAAGACTTTGGGGTCAAAGCAGAGTGGCATTTCTTTGCAACCTCCCATGGGAAAAGTTCATGTGATGGGATTGGTGGCACTGTGAAGAGACTGGCTGCAAGGGAAAGTCTACGCCTTGTTTATAATGAGCAAATCATGACACCCCGGCAGCTTTATGAGTGGGCTAAAGTAAACATCAGTTCCATGCACTTTGCATACAGCACAATCCAGAAGCATAAAAATGAAGAAATGATCTTGAAGGACCGGAAGATATCGGCCCAGACTATTGAAGGCACCTTGAAACTGCACTGCTTTATCCCTTTAAGTAAGAGTAAAGTACTCACTAAACTGTACTCCTTCTCAGCATCTTCAAGGGAGGCAGAAACAACAACAAGGTGTGATGATGAACTAGACTTCACAGAAATCGTTGGTTTCGTGACATGCCTATATGGTGACTTCTGGTGGCTGGCGTGTGTTCTTGATTCATTTGAAGATAAGCAGGAATTCAAAGTGAGTTTCCTTCATCCCCATGGTCCAGCTCCTTCAAATTTCACATACCCTACAGTACCTGACATTCTTCGTGTGCACCGAAGCAGCATCCTCACGACAGTGGATCCATTAACAGCAACAGGAAGAGTTTACACATTGACAAAGGCCGAGACAGAAAATGCAACCAGAAAACTTTTTGCAGTGAAACAGATGTGAAGTTTTGAAGTAGGTTCAGTAGGTACTTCAAATTATTTTTATAACAAATTGGAAAAATACAAAATTACACAGTGCATGTAGTTTTAAAATTAGGTTTTCATATGATCCCAATAAGATCCCATTTTGAAACTTTCAGAATTTGTTGTAAAAGGTTTGATAAACATAATATAATGTAACCATGACCGAGACAAAAAAGGTAAATCTAGCATTATCAGACAAGTGTGGAAAAATTTAAAAGAAAAAAAAGAGTATCAGTACATTCTAAAATAAAGTGATTTTGTAAGTGTAAACATGAATACAGAATCTTATAAGTTACTGAATTTGGGATTGAATTAGGCTAGAACACAATTATTTTAACATATTTAGATGCTTATTTTGGTTATTTAATATTAACATTGTTTGGAAGAACATGTGTGGCATTTTTACACAAACCAAATGAATACCCTGCCAGTCATGGATCGTCAAACTGGCAAGTAATTAGCACATTAACAGTTGCATCAACTTATGCTATTTATGTTTTTATAATAATCCCATTGAGATCCCATTATGAAACTTTCAGGATATGTAGAAAAATAATGTATATTTAGCATATATTTTTTTAAGAAATTTAAAAAAATCTACTTTTTTTAATATTCAGAATTTAAAATTTCTTTGAATGACCTTGAGATTTTAAAAAATATAAAATTTGCATGTGTCATATCAAATGAAAGCCCAATTAAAGATCTTTCAAATGAGCCATAATTCAGGACTCTAGCACAATTAGATCCAGAGCTATGGTCAGTTAAGGTTTGCTCAGCAGATCAAAAATCATGTTTTTTTAAAAATTTCAAAAATTAATAACTCAAAAATGGATGCCGTAAAAATTCTTTAAAAAATAATACTTGTTTATAATGATGAATTCTACAAATATACCAAGTTTCATAAAAATCAAAAATGGTCGGTTTAAGAGCCTGGTTGATTTGACATGGAATTACCCAATTGTAACATTCATTATAGGCTGTGGAACTCTGAAAGACAGAAGGTTATTTGGTCCAGAAATGTTATTTTGACAAGAACTGGAAGAATCATAGTTTTCAAATACCTGCTCTCTTACCAAATGAGACAAAACCCATTGTTATACAAGATTCTGAATAAGAAAATACACCAAAAATTAGTCCTCCACCATGTAATAACGAAAATCCATCAGCACCAAGTGTAACTGAAGCTTGTTTAAGTTGAGAGTGAGGCAGCTTCCAAAATACTAGGAGGATTTTGGATATTGGCATCGTGTTAACCCTGCCAATTGGCACACCAACTGATGTTCCTGAGAGCTATGAATAAACCATAAAATATGAAGGTTGATTACTTGCAATAAAAGAATTATCCCCATTGGAAACTAATAGTACATTTAAATTAGATGATCCCCCTCCAAACACTAAAGTAATTGACTTGCACTTAGTTTTCACTGAGAAGATGGCAAATGTCGTTGCTCATAAAAAGCCATGAGGTTGGACGATCTTTATACATAGTTGCTCGGATGACAACGCTGAGAGTCGAGAGGAACCTACATCTGCAGAAACTTGATGTCGAGTCTGCTTTCTTGAAGAGCCTTCTTAAAGTGCCAGTGTTTAGGAAGCTACCGGAAAATGAAAGTGTCTGAATTAAATAAGGCCTTATAAAGGATGATCCAAAATTCATGCAACCCAAAGAAAAAACTTATATTTTGTGCCATATAATATATACATCTAATGTGAACCAAACAATAAACCATAAGGGAATCACAGAAGGTGTTGAAAGTGTGATCCTCTTTTTCTGTAACACAATTTCATTCATTAAACCATATTTCTAGACACATGACAAATCATTGCCGGGGTATGGCTGCAATGCACCTTTCAATGTTGGTTTGAAGTTCAGACAAGGTTCGAGAGTTGTTTGCATACACTGTCTATTTTAAGTATCCCCACAGGAAAAAATCAGTTGGAGCTAGGTCTGGGGAATGAGTTGGCCACAAACCCTTAGAAATCCCACAATCACCAAAAACTCGGCCAGCATTGTCATGGTGGAATTGGCTGTGTGTGCAGCGGCTCCATCTTGCTGAAACAAGCAATCACGTTCTGTTTCCTCAAGTAATGCAATAAACTGCATAACAAATTCCCAGTAATTTTCAGCATTAACAGTTTCTCTAAAGAAAAGAGGACCCACCACCCTGCAACGTGAAATTGCACACCACACTCCAATCTTCTGACTGTGTAAAGGCACCTCATGGAAAACGTGTGGATTTTCAGAGCTCCAAAACATACTGTTCTGACTGTTTACATAACCACTTAAATGAAACCATGTCTCATATGTAAAGAAAATTTTGTCCAAGTTGTCACCACCATCCCTCACAAGTTCTCAGAACCATTCACAGTATCGGAATATTTTCCTTTGTCTGGTTCCTTGAGTTCTTGAACCCTGCGAATTTTGTAAGGAACAAGTTTCAGCCGCCTCGTACACCTTTGCGTTGTTCCATAGCTCAATCCAGTCTTCTGTGATAATCTTCTTAGGGATTTCCTGGGTGACCGTTCTAAGTACTGCCTAACTTCATTCAAATTTTGATCAGTCAGACTTGAAGGCCGTCCAGAACACTTCTTGTCACTCACGCTGCATGTTTCACAAAAACTGTGTACAATTTGGCATATTGTTGATTTATTTGGAATATGTGATTCTAGAAAATTACCCACAAACGATTGTTGGCACTCCATGTAAGAATTGGTCTTAAAATAATGTTCCAAAATGAATATTCGATCTGCTTGTGAAAAACTCATCTTACACTTTCAAATGCTATAACTCAACTGGTAAGATCTAGCCTATGTCTCAAGGTCACACGGCCTACACAACACCCGGCCAACACTACAGTGTTCCCATATGTATAAACAACACATTCATTTACCATGTTCTTCTGTGAGAAATATCCTTGTAAAAACAGGTTTGCACGATTTTTGGATCATCCTGTATGTGTAAAGGCAAAGATCCAAGTGCTGGAATGAGTATGTTAAAATAGAATTAATCAAAGAAAATTTAATATATCTAAAGTAGATCCTTATTTTATAATGGGTCAACATACTTTTTAATTTGGGTTGATGAGTTATTTCTTGTATCAACGTCTAAAATTAATTTAGAAATTATTAAATCACGTTTGATGCTTAAATTGGAAATAAGAAATTAAAAATCCGAATAAAAATTTCCGTTTTTATCTTTAGGTATTATTAAGTGTGACAATGGTAATATTATGGTTGGTCAACAAATTTTGATTCAAACCATATTAAGAAAATCTAGTATGATTAACTGTAGAATAAGTAAAATTCCTTTTTAACCTAAATTAAATTGGGTGAAACATGAACAAAATTTGGAGTATAAGCTTCCATATAAAGAATTTATAGAGTTTCATGGATTTGATGTTGGGATCGAGACCTTATTTAGGTTTTTCAACATTATACTTTGGTAGATTCCAAAATTACTTTAATTTGACTAATTGGAAACATTTGAAATTTTTTTTGCGATATTTTAAATACACAGAGAATACAGGTTCGAATTTTTTTAAATCAAACAATACAGATTTGAGACTTAGTACTTAAGTCAATTCTGATTTCGTCTCTGATACAAATGATAGGAAAAGTGTACTGGGCTTTATTGTTAAATTAAACTATATAATTTTTTGGAGCTCTAAAAACAATCTATTGAAGCTCCTAGTAGTTTTGAATTGTAATTTTATGCACCTTGATAATGTTTAACCGAGAGCAGAGTTTTGAAGACTTTGTTAAGAAAATTTTGTGAATTCGCTAAGCCCATAATTTTGTATGAGGACAATCATTCCACTATTAAAATGCCTCAAACCTCCAAAATTAAATTGGCTACATATTTGTATGTTGGACATCGCTCTGTGAAAGATCTGGTATCTTTAGAAAAGGTGAAAATAATATATGTAGAAACAAATGAAAAAATTGCTGATATAATGATTAAATCATTGCCTTAATTTAATTTTAATTATTTTGGTCAAAAGTTAAATCTTGTAAATATATGAAGGTTCAATTGATTACACAATTGGGCAGGGATGGGGTTATATAATTCTTTAATTGTTTTGATAAAAGCATGACATTTTTGTTTGAAGTACAGGGTGCAGCAGAAATATATGACTGTTTTGAAAGTGTAATAACTTTTGTATTTTCAAACAAAAATTGTTTACATTTTCTCACATAATTCAGCATATTTTGCCATTGTTGTTTACACCAAGAAACCATTTTTAGAACACAAGTTGGGTATGGAAAATAACGTTTGCGAATGTCCTCCATTTTCATTAACACATTGCTGAAGTCTTGCTCTGAAGTTAGTCATGACATCATGAAGCATGTTTATTGGTATTGACCTAATTTCATGTTCAATAGAAACCTTGAGTTCTTCCAAAGTGCATGGTTTATCAATGAAAATTCTCGAATTCAGATAACCCCACCAAAAGTAGTCACATGCCGAAAGATCGGGTGATCGCGCTGGCCATGGGATATCTCCACGAAGTGAAATTAGGCGTTGTGGGAACATACCTCGAAGCACTGCCATGGAAACTCATAATGTATGGGGGATTGCCCTGTCCTGCTGGAACCACATTTGGGCATCGTTCAGTTGCATTCTTTGCATTTGAGGTCTGAGGAAGTTTCTTAACATCAAAACATAGCGATCAGAATTCACCATAGCACTTTGACCATCCTGTTCGTAGAAATACGGGCCAATGACCCCATGATGTGTCATCCCACACCTTACTGCTACTCGTTGTGAGTGAAATGGACGCTCATGAATTACTCTTGGGTTCGCTGCAGACCAATACTGACAGTTCTGTTTATTAACGAAACCCGAGAGATGAAAATGGGCTTCATCAGACATGATTACAATAGTGTCATCAGTCATTGTTTACAACATCGTTGTAGCGAATGAAAGTCGTGTCACATAGTCACGAGGTTGTAACTCCTGAGTAAGCACTATTTTGTATGGGTGGAAATGCAAACCCAAGTGTAGCACAAGACTTTAGCAATGTGTGAATGAAAATGGAGGACATTTCCAAGACGTTATTTTTCATACCTAACTTGGGTTATAAAAGTGGTTTCATGGTGTAAATAACAATGGCAAAATATTCCGAATTTAATGACAAAATCTAAACAATTCTTTGAAAATACAAACGTTATTACACTTGCAAAACTGTCATATATTTCTGATGCACCCTATATATTTCTGCATTGAATAAGTAAGTTTATTCAGGTTTTTATTCTGTTTTATGTTCTTCTAAGGCAACTCTCTTTTATAGGTCATGTGACCATGAAGTCATTGTTGTTGTTTTCAGTAATTAATAGTTTGTTGGTGTGATATGTATTGTCTGTGTTAAATATAATTAAACTGTGTCTCCTAAATAGTTTTTTTATGAATGTATGAATTCCTCTGTACCTGAATAAAAACAAGTTATTCCTATTGAATAGCTTGTCATACAATTAGTAATTGAAACTATGGGTATGTTATAAAGTATATCAACAAACAACAGCTAAACACACACATCACAATGGTGGGCACACAATCTTAACTTAAAGATAATTTATTGGATTTGTCGGGGACATACACTTTATGTTATCAAGGTAGCTACTGAGTGGGAAAACCAGGTAAACTGGTGACTCTTTGAATTTTGACCTCTGAGAAAGAAAAATATTAGAAAGTGCTTGCCTGTCCATAATTAGAAAAATAAAGGCTGTAACCCTCTATTCAAATTACACAAACTTTCTTAAACTATGTTATATAACAAATTTCCAGGAAAGCCACTTCACCTGGTTCTATTTAACATTTCTTGAATTAATATGCATAACATAAAGTTTAATTATGAGGTTTATTAATGAGAAGTGTTATAAATGTGTCCAAAAAATCTATAAATGCTCTATAAATAATTTAGCAAACTTTAGAGACTTATTTATCACTCCACAGCAATAAAATATTACAAATCATAAATTTCAAATGTTTACTACTAATACTTAGGGGCAAGGGTAAAAATGATTAAAATTTGAAGATTTATATGTATCACCTTCATACCTTTTAAAAGTCTTAAAAACTGCATTCGTAAACAAAACCAATCATGAATTTGAGAATAAATTTCAGCCCATCAAACTCTATCTGTAAAAAACTCTCAAATGCATAAAATATAGTCAAAATATAGTATTGTTAAAATTGTTTCAATCCCAAGTCTCTTTATCATTTAATTAAAATGTTATTTATGTGAGCATCAAAATTCGTCAAATTTAACATCGGCCATATTTTAAAAGACATATATTTATCTACTGGACTGTTTGGGAACATGGGTGCAAATAAGTTTTTTTAAATTTGATCAGCCAGACAAATATATTTCTGGGCCATTTCATATGAAATAATCCATGGACAAGAAAAACATTAGCTGTTTAATGAATGTGTATTCTTAGCTTACTTTTTTTTTATGAGTTTTAAATTTAAATATTTTCTATAACTTGTAGTGAACCAACCATTCGGTCAAGATATTATTTAGGTAACTCTTAAATTGGTAAAAATAAGTTCAAGACCTATATAATTTTTTGAAATTAGTAAATAGGTAATTTTTTATTTAAATTTTTAAAAACCTGCATTTTTGTGAGAAATTCAAAGTAAAAATTTGGAGTAGATTACCTTCAACTTTTTAAATATCCTCTGTACACCTGACCAGAATTTGAACCCTATACTATCGGTCACTGACTATTCAGTCTAATGCAAGAGTTACACGTTAGACCATGCGACTACCGATGCTGGTCATTTCACTATTGAATATATATGAGGTAGTTTATCAAACTTAATTTATATTTATAAAAAGTTTAAACCTTCACTACACTAGATAATTTTAGTTTCATAGTTTCTTTAAAATATATTGAATGTTTTTGTGATCAGGTTATCCCGATGAGCATCGCCTTTATTTTCGCCGGCTTTCTCAAACAACACAAACTGATGTACTACTGGGAAATCTTGATATGACTGGTTCTGGTAAAGTCATCCTACGACCACTGTCAGTTCAAGAAAGAATTCGAGAGTTGAATCTGAGAGCTCGAATGTTTACAGATACAATGCTTGCTATACAAGGAATCTCTCCACGTCACAGCCCTTTGCCTGGACCGAGAAGCTTACAGGTGATATATTAATTCAATAATCTATAAATCATTATTTGTCTTTGTTCAGTAAAGCTGTATTAACTTAGATATGAGCTTCTGTTTTCTCTTCACATTAAACTATCTTAGTATATATTAAGGATATACTCATTCACTAATATCATTGGAGCTATATTAGTATACTTTTATGACAGTGACTATCTACACTATATATAATTATCAACATATTGGAGACTTTTATTAGTTTCGTTAAGTAATTTTGTATTTCAATGCACTATAGGCTCATAACTAAGACTCTTGTGCTCATTCTTAACACTGATGACACAAATGAAATATATAATTTATAAATAAATACACATTTACTTAAAAACTTGAATTAAAATAAAAAATACATTAATTGTAGGATGGTAAAATTTATAATGATTACTAATGAACATGCTTACCATAACTATTGCTGGAACTACTAATCTTATGCAGTGTTCCCCATGGAGCTCCCCTCGCATCTTGAGTCCGGTTGATGTTCGTCATATCTTAGCCAGCCGCTCCACAGAAAATCTTTCAGGCTTAGCAAGCCACGGTGAGCTTATTGGCTCCCCCATCCGCAGGAGGTGGTCACGCCGCTCTTTACGTAGGTCAGTTCCCTCCAAGAGTAGGAGTCCTGAAGGCTACCGAGAGTATGAAGAGGTAGGCCGCAAAGAAGCCGAGAAGCTATTGCGGGATGGGGAAGAAGAGCTACGACTTCACCTGGAGTCGCTGAGTAACAGAGACAGGTTAAACACACTTAAATATTCAACAATAACCAAGGTTAATCTGTACATTGTAATAACTGTGATGTGAATTGTGACATTACCTAAACAGGAATTTATAAAGAGAATATAGGCTAATAACTCTTTGTCTGAGCAGTGGACAAAACCTAGTTAAAGGGATTTATATTAGTCATTATGCTAGAAATAGATTTACAAACAATATTGTGTTCTAAGCTATATATTTCGTAGTCAAATCTATATTATTTTGATATAATTAAAATACATTTTGTAGAAATATTATATGCCCTTCCACTCCCTTTTTATTAATGATTATTTCTTCAAGTAAGTAACCATGATTAACTCATAATTTTATTTAACAAACTTACCATGCATCTAATGTTTGTTTCATTTTTAAAGCAATTGTACTAAATAAGTCCATTTGTATGTCACAACATATGTATTACTTTTTCAGATTTGTTTTTATTTTGGTAACTTATTTTAAATGCTAGTTAAATTTCTTAAATTTATGTTTGTTTTGCCTCTTTGGTTTTATAAATTTTTAAAAAAACAACACAAATTTTTATATACATTTTAGTTATATGAACAATTAATTTTTGAAATATTCTAGAATTTAAAATTTATGCTCTTAAATTGTTACTTCATACAAACATTTTTCATGATCTCAAAAATGATCAGCACATCTGGAGTCGAAGGAAGTGAAATCATATCAAAAGAACATGGTGACTAACATCCAGTCTCTAGTTGCCACAGGCAACGAATCCAGCTAATCAGTCAAGTTGTTGTGTAAGTGCAACTTTATCTTAATTCCACATGCCTTTACAGCAAATAATGGAAAATAGCTTTGCACTAAAAGCACGCATGTTTAATAAAAATAACTATCTTAACTAGAGACTTACTGAGTTTACCCTCAACAACCTATCTTGTTTTACTTAATTAACCTTGAACATATATTGATATTTATTAATTCGATTTGTTTTTAGTTACTTAAAAATCTATGCTAGTGGGAGTTCCTTTTGATCAGAGAATGTCTATTGACATCCATAAACATTTCTTCAAATTTTGACAATTAGATTTCAGAAGTAATCCAAATTTGGGAACGTTAAAATCAATAACAATATAGTAATACCACCGGTTCTGGTGGGCCCATGGGCATAGGAGTAACCTTTTTTTATAATCTAGCATGCTGCTGGCAGGTCAGTTATAATGAGGTTTTTTTCCTTATATTATTTCAAATTCTGCCTCCATGAAAATTAAGGTGGATTTTCTCTAAACTTATAAACTATACCTTCATAAACTTTGTAAATTGCATTACTTTGAAGGATATTAAGAAAATCTAAGTAGTAAATAAAATATTTCCTTGAATTATTTGTTATAAAACGAGTAAAAGAGTTATCACCATACTATAACTTTTAGCTTATGCCTTAATACCTTTTCTTATTATGCGATAAAAAAAATACTAGGCTTATTTGATTAAAACTTATATATACATACTCTCATCAAATCAACATCATACACATCTTATCCAAAATAATATCGACATCATATTTATGAAAATATTCCTATGTAACAAAAATACAAAGTGGACGTTGTTTAAACAAAAATATGGTTTTAAAGTATTTTGGTCTATTTATTTGAGGTATTTAACATGCACTTTCTGAATCAACTGATTATATAAGCAAACAAGAATTTCTATGAGCAAGAGTGAAAGGGCCTACCAATTTTTCTGGTAAATATATTTTCACATACCTTCCAGAGTTCTTTTACATGCCACAATTGACATGAGACCGACGGATTTACTTAGCCTCCGAAGAAAATTATACAACAGTTTTTTATCGCTCAAGAAAAATCTGTCGACCCCTGTCTTAGGTTGAACCCTTGAACATTAGGTCCTGAGGCGAGCACTTTACCCTAAGAGCACCAAGGTCAACTGTACTAAAGTAAAGGTTTAATCTGCATCACATTAAAAAAGAGAAGCTGTTGACATTAAAAATATTTACCCTAAAAAGAATACCTCTTTTGAATTAAATAAAAACTATTTTCCTTTTTGTAACTAAGAAATTATTTTCATCTCGTTCAAACACACGGTATATTCTCTAGTGACATAAGGATAAGGGAGGTATAGTATAAATGAATTGTGTTCAAATTTTTTTCGAGGATAATCCTTTAGGAAAAACTTTCTTCACACACTTTGATGGGATTTACCCCCTTACTTTTCCGCTGCCAACCAATTAGGAAAGACTAGAACTGTGCCTATGTCTGTGTGCCCACAAATACAAGTAAGAACAAGTATGTTCAGTCATTTATTTCCCAATATCATGATTTTGTATTATCTTTGACAAAGTCTCTTAACACTATTTAATTAACATAATTTAATATGGAGTTGATTAAGTTTAAATTTCTTGATTTTACCCAGATGAAACATCGTCATATTTAAAAGATAAATGTGAAATAAAATCACTGCCCTTTAAAACAAATATTGAAATAAGTTTATCATTTATGATAGCTGCATTAAAAATAAAGTACAATAATTTTCAGAACCAAAATTTTTTCAATTCCTAAAAAACTTAAATTTTTTTTAGAATATTAGCTCTTTTGTCAAATGTTTTATTATTGGTTTTCGTTTAAAAATTGCTAGCAACATTTATTTTAAAGCATCACAATATAACCTAGATATGCATTGTTTATTCAAGGTTGAGAATGCACCTGAAAAATTTAGGGAGATTCAAAAAGTCAGTGGAATTCTAAAATATGTTTATGTTGATTCACACCAAATTAGGCTTTACTAGTCTGTGCATTTAAAGTTTGCACAAGTGAAACTGTCATGAGACACACACACACTTAGATTACATTTTCCCAAATAAAAGAATGTATACGTCTATTTATTAATGTTATTCATAAACTTATCAATAAGCCAGATATTAATTTTAAATACTATATTTTAACTACCAACGAGCGTACAACCCAAGCGGATAGTAAGACTAAAAAAATAAAATAAAAAACTATGAAGGGTGGCATTTTTAGGAACTGCACTGCCATTCTCTTCCATTAAATGTGTTAAAAAAGTATGAGGACAGCTAACTAAATTTAAACATATTAGGCCTAGTACACCTCTTAATACTTTATAGAGAGGACAGAGATTAATGAGCTTCAATTATTCAGTCATATTTTGTAAGAAAGAAAAACTTTTCAAAACGTTATATAAATAGATTTGAACAAACTATTTCAATCTACAGCTCTTCATGCACAAACAACTTTTACGATCACTATCAATTGTAAAGATTTTTAGCCATATTATAGAAAAATGAATATCAAGCACTTGAGGGTTTTGCATGCCTGTGTGGATCCATACAAGCTTGCTATAATTGGTGTATTTCAACCAAAATTTCTAACTAACTTTAAACAGTCCAAATTCTTAAAAATTCAACAATTTTGAGCATGATTTTCACAGATGTGCCAAAGGTGTCAATGAACTCATTAACGACTGTTTCCAGCCTGTGGCCATTTCAATTTAGTAAAATCATTGAACTATCCTACTGATATATATATATATATATATACATTTATATTACATTTATTTTACATTTACATTTCATATATATATACATATATATATATATATATTTATATATATATATAAATAAAATTACTTTCCGTTTATTTCGCAATACCACCAAAACCACTGTAGGCCCTATCTATTTTGGCATGGAAATAAGACATGGGCTATGTTCCAAAATCACATTCTGAAGTTTGTCCATTTGCAGCAGTGTAAAGTGTGAACTGTGTTCTTCTTTTCATTGTAAAGGCCATATTGTGTTTGTCCCCCTTTTTATGTGTTTCTATCCACTTTTCCTATACCTTCTTCCAAATATAATATAATTCTGAAGTTATTATAACAAAACTATTTAGTGTTGCATATACCAAAGCAGCAAATAAATATTTTCTGTTAAACACAATTTATTAATATATTTTAACAATATACCACATTCTTTTTAAATCTTAAGGTTTAGTATTTTTTCTTTATATATTAAATAAAGAACTAATAGGAAGGAGCCAGGCTCAATCATCATTCCATGACTTATAAAATGAAGTTAAGGAAAAATTTCAGGAAGATTTTATTGTGAAATTTATAGCTTACTGTTTTGTTCGGAAATTTTTCATAGAAAGCACTGTGGAGCCTACTAATATTCAGATCTGGGCTTAGATACGCTTTACAAGATTTTGATCGAGTGTAATGACTCTCATTGCATGATATTGACTGGATATGTTGCTTTATTCTCACCACATCTTTGTCTGCATACTTTGAAGCTTTGTGTGCCTTCCTGTTTTCAATATAGGTTGATGCTCCAGATTTATTCTTTCTCATTAGAACTTTTATTTGTTTCTTCTTAATAGCAAACATATTCATGAATATGTTTGGGCCCTCTTAAATTACGTCTCCTTTTCCATTAGGAACATAGAATGATGGCGTGCATTGACGTCGGCTTTGAGAATGTTTATCATGTGTACAATGTCGCTGCTTCTGAGCATTTTTGATTGTCATCAGTCCCATGTTCCTTGTGTATGTCTTTCTAGTTTGTAGAAGTCTTTAAAAAGTTGTAGCTTTATAGTGTTGTTGAGATTTCCACATTTGAAGTTGAAATTACATATTCTCTAAAACAAATAAAAAATAAATATTTACATTTACTTAAACCTAACTCAAAAAGAAATATATTTGAATTACAAGACGGAGAAAGAGAATATAACAAAAATGAAATTTTTCAATAGACACAAAAACCACTTAATAGGTAGTTTGCAACACACAGTTTGTGTGTGAAACTTTTCCCTAGCTTTTCATTTCTCTTATGAAGGAAAATAATTCTGAAATTTAACCTATCAGGCAGTTAATGTGTGTTATATATATATTGTACACATGCTCTTTTTGTAATGTATGACATTTTACAAACAATGGACTAATATTTTTTTTAATGAAACAGACAAACTTTCAGAAAATATTTAGTACGATACAATAAGTGTAAATAATCAAAACTACTTAAGAATCTTCAGATATACATGTGTACAGTAATTAATGGCTTATTTCTTCTCATTCATCTTCCTCTACCTTAGGGTTTGTTATAGGCCATTTGAAGTGTGTCTCATAAAATACACTGTATCCAGCAGGAATATGTTGTGCAAGTTTCTGCAGATCTTTCACGTTTTTTAATGTGTATTGGAATGGTAATAGGAGTGAATGCTTTCTTATGGGGTAGACTCAGAGATTCATTGAAACATTTTAAAGTAAATGTATCTTTTGCTAGTCCATTAATATACTCAAAAGAAACAATTTTCCCTTTCATATCTGATTTATATCAGTGCTTCATACCCGCCTCAGTGGCGTAGTTGGCTAACGTGCTTGTCGTGTTGAGGTCGACTGCTGAGGACGGGGAGATCAAGGTTCGAATCTCGGTCGGGTGAACTGGGGGTGGTTTTTCCTAAATGGTTTTCCACTCTCCATCCACGCAAATGCGGGTTCACTTCCTCTAATTTAACCTTTCCAATTCCTAATCCATTAGCGTAATTAGTACTTAAAGCGTATAACCCGAACGGGTAATAAGACACGGTGCTTAATAATAATTATTAAATGTGCTTCATCTAAGACAGTTGAAAAACTTATATCTTTTCCTCTTCCTGCTGTCTCATCTGAAAAATGCGTCTTTTTATACTCCTTGGGCTACTGTTTCTTGAAAGCAAGATTATAATTAGAATTGACCTCTTTGATGTTGAAATGTCCATACACACTGCTCTTTTTCATGAGTTCACAGTATTACTCTGTCGCTCTTCCTTATGGGCTGTTTTATAGCCCCAAAATCACTTTTCAGGGCAGAAATGAGTATTTGTACAGGGTAATAGTGAGCTATTGTTTTGAACATATTGTTATCAACTATATTAATACTTTTTGGTGTAAAAGAAAATGTTACTTTGTCATTCAAGTAAAAGATCCACCCCAGACACTTTAACAATTTAAAATAGCAGTCAGGCAACTAATTGGGAGATAGGGTAAGGGATTGAAATTTTCATAAACCAATAGAATGATCACCCCGCCTCGGTGGCGTAGTTAGCTAACACGCTAGTCGTGTTGAACTCGATTACCGAGGACGGGGAGATCAAGGTTCAAATCTCGGTCGGGTGAACTTTTTTTTTCTCTTAATGGTTTTACACTCTCTCTCTACACAAATGCGGGTTCACTTCCTTTAAATTCTACCTTCCCAATTCCTTATCCATTAGCGTAATTAGCACTTAAGCGTATAACCAAAATGGGTAGTAAGACGCGGTGTTAAATAAAAAAAAATAGATGATTAACTTCTCATTATGGTAGAAAATTTAATTTTGTGCCTTCAGATGAAAAAGAATCCTATAAATAAAGAAACATTAAGAACAGAAATTAAATTATCTTAGAGGTGGGCCATTAGCCAATCAATTACGTATTTACAAATTGAGAGAGAAAGAAAAAAAAGTATCACTTACATGGGAGTTAAAGAACCAAATAAACAACTTTTGTTGACACATCAGGGGAACCGTTATGGTGTTTCGGAGACCATAATGACCATGTTTATGTATGTTTTCTTAAAAGAGTAATTTTATTTATACTCTTGGGTAAAATGTATAGCTATTTTTTTTCCCTGACAACTAAGTAGGGGAAGTATTGTTATACCCACTTCAATGGCCACATGATCTACACCTCTACAGCTCTACTCTCACATTAGATTAGACTGCCGATGATGAGGAGACTTGGAGGTTCATTGAAAGATTCCTATAAATATAATCTTCCTCACGCTTAAAACCATTAGCTTAATTAGAATATAGGCATATAACCCAAACAAGAAGTAAGACGCGGCGCTACAAAAAATATACATAAATATTTTAATGTAATATCAGAATTCTTTTCTTTGTACTTAAATATTATTCCCTTTGTCAAAATTCAAAAGCACTATCTTTGCTTGGAAAATAGATTGATTGTATATTTTAACACTTGCATTCAGATTGAGAATATGGTATTGACCATTTACACAATATAAAAATCTTGATTGTAATTGGTTGAGACTATTTGTGATATAAAAATATCTTTACTTATGATTTCTCACTTTAAATTGCTTTTGACTCTTAAGGTTTTCTCTGAGTATAATGTTTTGGGAGACTTCTCATATTTTCCTAATGTAAAATATTCATGGGATATTTAAACTTCTATGCATTCAGTCTGTCTTAATATGATAACAATAAGAATTATTTGAATGCAATCTGATCACAAAGTAATGCAGAGATGGGCAGAGCAGCTCACTAGTGGGAACAGCTTAAAGTGATATATAATAATAATTTATTGTTATTATCACCGTGTCTTACTACCCGTTTGGGTTATACGCACTTGCGCTAATGTGTAGTGGTAGGGTGATTGTGAGATGAAATGGAGGACCTACAGTTTAACGTGGGATCCGAACTACATTGAAGGACTGGCATTCCACACATTCACAAGTTGTGATTAATACAAGTATTGTCAGAGGTGAAGGAAGGGTTTAACAATCAGATAAATCTGTGCCGGGACCAAGGATTGAACCCTGGACCCCCAGAACATAATTCTGACACCTTACCCCTAGACTGCCAGGTCACCTTAAAGTGATACAGTTCACTAAACTGAGCCATTTATGTAACCAGTTCAGTTGTTCGCAACTGACTGAAATACAACTTATAGCTCATCGTACCTGAATAACCAAAATCTGGCCTGTTGTTCTTTGTTTATGACCTATCGAACTAAGTCTGTCATTCACCGTTCTTGGCCAACCAAACTAAGTCTGTCATTCATCGTTCTTGACTGACCTACCCCTAAAGCTTGCAGTTTTGTTTAGTAGTTTACCACATAGACAGTGAATTATTATACTCGCATGAAAAAGTTGGATGTACTTAAAAAAGGCCTCCCTTCAGGAGAAATTTGTTATGGTTTATTCAAGCTTTAATTGTAATCTTTGTGTTCATGAATCAAATCTAAAACACCTTTAAAGTAGTAAAAACATATAATTTTCAAAATAACATTGATAAAATTAAAACAAAGCACAACAATTATATAAAATAAATTAAAAAAATATTCTTGTTCAGATAAATAATATTTTAAAATAAAAGCATTTGCAACAGCATGAGCTGTTCGATTATTGCTAGGCTTAGGTAATTTGAGGTTTTAAGGACACAAAAAATGGATTTTCCTATAATAGCCTTTATCATAAAGACTAACCATACTGTTACGGTAAGGACTATGATGATGATTATTATGATTATGATGATTATGATGATGAAGTAGCTTTGCTGAACAATGGAAATAGCAAATAATAAATTTAACTGTCCTATTGATTCTGCGACTAAGATCAGCTGAAGAATTCTGATTGTCTTGTGTCATCTCACCTTTTAGTTCAATTTGAACTATTTAACTTTTAGGTGAACTAGTTTTACCTAAGTACAGAAATACATTTTTTTAAGCGTAAAATAAACCAAAAGGTACGCTCAAAAATTTGACATTTTGCCAATGATAAAACTATGGTTTTAATTCACCCAAAAAACGGTAAGGACATTTTAAGTACGGAAATATATTTTTTAAGTTTGAAATAAACTAAAAGGTACGTTCAGAATTTGACATTTTTCCATTGATAAACCTATGGTTTTAATAAGTTAAATAATTTTGATCTTTAGTTGACATTTTGAATGCTATTTTCAACTTTCAAGATAAATTTATACCTCATATTTTTGTAAGCCCTTCTGCAGTTACCCCATACAATATAAGGCTGTTGTAGCAATCTAACTTTTCCATAGCAGGGAAAATGGCACTGCTCAGACTACATGCAAGACAATGCCATATTAAACTTTAAACATGTTTTTTTGAAATATATATATGTTGGGTTTTTACCATGTTTGCCTGCTATTTGGAGAGCTTATGCATAAATAAACATTTTCCATGTCTTTTATTTAATGAGTCTGTTATTGGGACAGTTTTTCTGTATAAGAGCCCATGTTATTTGGCAGATAACTTTTAAACTTTCAGTTATAAAGATGAATCCACATAATGTTCTCAATATTTACATTCATAAACTCTTTATAATAACGTCCTTAGTAAAGTTTCTTTTTGTAAGAATATTTAAAAATTAGTTTAGTAGTGATAGAGTTCTATTCCGTACAAATTAAATAATTTAATAAGAACTATGTTATTGGTTAAAAATAATTGTAAGAATGCTGAAAAAATGGATAGTTATTCATTGTATAATTTTAAATCCCCTTCAAATCTCCCTCATTCTTCTCATACTGATTTGAAAGGATGAATGTATTAGTTTTAACATAAAAAAGAGTCAAGATTATTTTGGTCAAAACCAACTTATTATAAGTTTAAAACTAGGGATATTCTGTATTTATTGGTGCAGACATGCAAAACTTGTTTCATGCGTCGTCGTTATTTAAGTAGACCAAACAGATTTACATGTTGGCTATAGTTAACATTGCTTTAGTAATTTTTTTCTTTAGAAGGTACAGTATTTTACTAAATTATTATATTCATTTTATAATTCAATTTCAATAAATAACAAATGTCAATGTTAACCTAATTTCCCATCAGTTGTGCTATCTATATTCATATGAACAAAACTAACTGTATTTATTTTTCGGAGACACCCGAAGGTTAGGCCCCTATATTTTTACATTGTAGGCCAACCAACTTTAGGGCAACTGACTTCTGGTTTAAATGTTTAGACCAACTGGATTTAAGCCTGCTGCAGTGTCCCCGATCTCCCTATCTCCCTGCTAAGTTTATATTTTCTACCTCCCCAAAACATTTTTTTATATATTTATATCTCCCACCTTCCTGTTCCCAGAACAGTATTTTAAAATTTTTCCTTTTTACCTTTCTTGGCTATATGGGTTGATCCCTCAACCTTCGTACTAAATTTCACCTTTCCAGCTCATGTAGGTCTTTATAAACACACACACACTTTCTATTTTGTTTTTCATAGGTCTAAGAGACTCGCTCTGGTGATCACATTTTCTAAGGTGGCATCACTTTTATATTAGAAAGCATTATATGTGTCAAGAGTTTTGAACCTTTGTCGAATGCACTGGGAGAGGTGTCGCAAATGTGATAGAGCTGGGATACTTGAAGGATTGAATTCGCTGGTATTTGAGATATCAGAGAATTGTATAAATCTTACATAAGTATATTAAATACAAATATTAACACCTTGACTTTAAATAAATATTTTAAGCAATTTTTAAAAGGAATTATACGGACATATATATTTTGAAAGGTAAAAAAATTACAAAAAAGGGACAAAATTGTATCTATATTATTAATCTACCAAAAAAGTGTTCTCTTGTTGTTTATGGCGTGATATACAATAAAAACAAAATATCATCTGTAGATGGCCTTAAACAATTTTTTTTTTTTAAGTTTGATTCTATATATTTTCAATATAAATAAATTTAACATATTTAAAGATTCAAATTTAAATTTGAGAAATATAGGATTCGACCCATCTCAACAAAGATTTTATCCCAGGGAAACTCTGGGGCTATTTACATATACTTTTTTCTGCTGATTTCTAAACTGGTCTCAGAACTTTTCTGTCACCCATAGTTTTAAAGTTAAACCTCTTTAAGAGTTTACAGTGCATAGGAAACACTATCTAGTGAAGGGAGTGAAGCGGGTAGCAATCACATTTAAGTTTACAAAATGGATTCCTCATTTTGTAACAAACCCTTAAAACCTCAATTTTCAACTCCAAGCTTTTTGAGGTCATGCTAATGACGTATGACAAATTTGGACAAAATGAATCAGACTTTGCCTATTTACTGTCTGAGGTAGAACTCCCGGCCGGTAGGTGGTCAGAGCTTGTACTGTAAACATCTAATGCTGTATATTTTTCTATCATAAGCTGTTATTTGTATAGTTCAGTCTCCATTTTATAGTATTTAGAAAACCAAAGTGGCACGATGCCTAGAAATTGTGTTAATTATATGGACTCTTTTTGCTACATTTGTGGTGAGGTAACATTTAAAAATAACAAATGTGGTTTTACTCCACATATTAAGAAGTGCTATAGGTTTTACTTTGGATGCAAAATTGGTGACCAAGATAAAAATTAAGCTCCTCATTTTTGTTGTGTGACATGTGTCTGACTTCTCACGGGTTGATCAAGGGGTGTTCGTCACATTCATTTTGCTATTCCAATGATTAGGCGGATACCAAAAGATCCCTCCACAGACTGTTACTTTTATCTTACAAATATTTCATGCATGAGCTCTAAATCAAAGGATACCATGACATACCCTCATTTCCACTTGCCATGAGACCTGTGGCTCATAGTGAAGAATTGCCTGTGCCAAACACTTTATTAGGACTACAAAAAAGAGTAATGGCATTTATTTCTTAAATTCTAGAGTTAGCTTAAAGGCTGTGTCAATCCACTATGGAAATAAGTTTCCATCATTACCATAAGCTCATGCTGCAGATATAAAATATATGTGAGCATTAAACTCATACTGAAAATAATCATATATAAAGAAAAAAAAGGATTGTATGTGGTGTCATTGCTCTTTTCCTTGGACTATTACTTAATTTTACAAAATACCGCTTTTTTTTTAATCGAACAACAGAGACTATAGAAATCATTACACCCAAGAACAGTGGACAAAGTGAACACCACTAACCCCAAGAAAGAAGAATGTTGTAAATACACCACTGGTTGATCCAGGAAAAAAGTATCTACATCCAATCCATATAAAGCTTGGCCATATTAAGAACTTTGTTAGAGCGATGGTTGTAAGTGGATTTGAATTACTCAAGAAAAAATTCCCAAGGGTCAATGATGCAAAGATCAAATAGGGAATGATTGTAGGACTTTAAATAACAAAACTGATTCAAGAGGATAACTTCGATGGCTATTTTAACTAGGCTGAAAAAGTGACATGGAAGTCTTTCAATGGTATTTACTAGAATTTCATAGTGAAATATAAAAAGGCAGTCATTGACGAACATAGCAAACAGTTTCATCAAGATATTTCCGGCAGAAAAAGAAGCAGGGCATATGGTCAAAGTATGCGATGTTCCTGAGTTAAAATACAATAGAAAAATCATACACCTCTACCTTTTAGGTGAGATAGCTCTTTAATGTATGTATTTTAAATAGTATTGTAAATTTAATGTGGCTGTCACTCAAAATTTTTACATGATAAAGAAATTCTACAAATATATTTAAATTCAGCACAAAAATACTATTAGATTTACCTATTTTCGCCTTTTGGAGGAAAAGAGTTAAGAATATTTGGTTGCTTAGTGTTATTATGCAGATACAATGGCAAGGAGGAATATTGGTATGCACCTGGTAATATTGACAACTCAGGATATCAACACATTTATATAAATGAAGTAGAGATAACGAAAGAAAGATTTTAAAGGAAATGTACATTTCATAAATTTAAAACTATCAAGTTAAAAACACTCCATAACATTTGACTGGGATTCAAACTCATACTTCCCAATAAATTGCAAACTAAACTAGATGTGACTTGTTTTTTGTCTATGTAAATTACGATTATTAATGTATTGACAATTTGTCTGATATTAATTTATTAAAAGTCAGTAGTTAGTTACATTAGTCTTGAAACCTTTTCTTTCTTTTAAAAAAACACATGTTTTATCAGTATTTTAGATGTTGTACTCTTTAGAATTTGTATTGAAAGAATACTACTGTTATGTACTTACTTTATGGCATTAGGAACTTAAAAGTTTGTTGCTGCACTTACAGAAGTATGCAACAGGTATCCCTATCTTTAGATATTCTATCCAGTCCAAACTATCACTTTCAGGTCTATTCTAATGTTATCCTCTAATATGTGTTTAGGTCTTCCCAATGATCTCTACCCATTGGGTTTGCCAGTCAATACCCTGAACAAGCTTCTAGAATCTCTCATTTGCACTACATGTCCTACTAACTGTAATATAAGAGACTTGTTTATTCTAACAAAGTCTTGTGATGAGTACAGGGTATGTAACACATCAATATATAACCTCTTCCACTCCCCAGTAGCCTCATCCCTTTTTTGACCAAATATATTCCTAAGAACCTTGTTTTCAAACACCCTACTTTTGTTTTTGTCATGTAAGGTAAGAGAACACGTTTAACAACCATTGAGAACAACCTGTAAAATTATTATTTTTTACATTCTGAGGTTTACAATACTGGACAGCACACAAGATTACAACAACTTTCTGACTGAGTAATAGTATGCATTTCCTGACTATATTCTTGTCCTATTTTCCATTCTAATATTGTTATTGCTAGTTAAAATTGTTTCTAAATATTTAAACTCTTTAACCCTGTTAAATGGATATATTGTTCACAGTAATCACTAAAATATGGTCTCCAATCTATGTTCTCTGTGTGATCATATATTTAATCTTTTCAGTGTTCACTTCTAAACCCATTTCTTTCTAGCCTCTAGTAAAATTTCTGCATCTGTTGCAACCAGCCTCCATACTATTGCCCAACAAAGCTAAATCATCTGCTTATCCTGCTAACTTCATTTTACCCTTTAATGGCATAAATTTAGTACGCCTCAAGTGCGGCGCTACACTAAGTACAAGACAACACCTACCTAAACCAGAATGGAATGGGCCAGTTTCCTATGTGAGAACGGCCCATTCCATTCAAGTTTAGGTAGGTGTCGTCTTGTATTTAGTCTAGCACTGCACTTGAGGCGTACTAAATTTGACTATGAAACTGGCCCTAAGGCTAGATTAAAAAATAATGGGGAAAGTGCAGTTCCTTGTTTCAACCCATTATGTATTTCGAAAGTATCTGAAAATTGACATCTGACCTGTAACCTGCTATGCTTATCAGCCAAACTTACCTCAGTTAGCTTGACAAGCTTTTTAGGTACATCCTACTCTTAAATAAAATTTCACAAAATGTATTACTTTTAATTGAATTGTAGGCCTTTTTAATATCCGTGAACAGTCATGTCATGACTATGACTCCCACTTTTTTTTATAATATCTTCCGAGTAGTAAAAATCTGATCCATTGTTGATCTATTTTGTCGAAATCCACACCAATTATCTCCTTTTATTTCCTCTGCATATGATGTCAATATCATTAAAATTATGTTAGACAAATATTGATATCGTGTTGGTAGAAGTGAAATACCTATAAAGTCACTACACTCAGTTTATCTTCTATTTTTAAAATAGGTATCATAATACCTTCCTTCTACTTTATGGCAATACGGTATCTCATTGTTCCATATGGAATATAGCAATTTATGAATTTCTATTACTAACTTTTCACCGCCCCCTTTTATTAACTCTGCTGGAATTGACTATATACCTGGATACTTAAGGTTCTTTAACTTCCTAATACAGTGGAGCGTCGTTAATCCGGATCGATCAGGACCGGGACCCATCCAGATCACTGAATTGTCTGGATTTTCAAATATGCTTTTAATAACTGTATACATATGAATATGTGTGGTTTTTCTTTTCTGTGAACCTTCTTCAGAATCTAGTTTTGAATCAAAACGTTGCAAACTGTCTTTCTTTGCTTTAATGTCACTAGTGGTTGAAATTCCCACACCATATATTTTAGGGAGAGCTGCACCACTTTCCCCTTTAGACAGTCTTCATAGAATTTCTAACTTATCCTCTATAGATAAAAATTTATGTTTCCTTTTATTTGATAATGATGACATGATTAACAAAGTAAAAATATGTACTGTTTTAACTCGCACACTAAAATGTCACAAGGCAACTATACCACTGCTGTAAAGTTTGTAAATGATAGCACAGAACTGAGCCGAGCACGTGACCAAGGAGAGGTGACTGGCTAAGTTGTTGAACTCTAAAGGACACCTTCCACTACCTCCCCTACTTGCTCTCACCACCGTTCCGGATTTGTGACGCTCTGGATTTTTGACGTCCGGATTTCCGACGCTCTACTGTAGTTTATTTGACATTACTAATACTTGGATCTGGGATTAGTAGCTCAGCAGTATGGAGTTTGACACCCTGACCAAATTTGTATCCTTTATGAACATTCAAAATATGCCTAAAGTGGATGCTAATAATAAATATTAGTGTTAGCAACAAAAAATATATTTTCTTATTTTTATGTACTATGTCTGACTTGCTTTCTGCATAAGCCTATTTATTTTAATAGTGTAAAAGTTTTCTTGAAGTTATTCTGGAAATTTCTTGTAGAAAGTCGCAATGGCTCATTTGATCGGAACTAGAACAAAATCTAGAGCTCTTGTGTCAGATTGAGCACACAAGTTAATCTCATTGCCACCGAGCCAACCTGTGTAATACAAGACTAGGCTTGCTCAATGTAGAATAATGATTATTGCTTAAATCAACAGATTTTAAGAAATATTTAAAATTCAAATGTATTTTTTTTTCTCATCAAATGTGTTGCATCACTATCTAACTATAAAAATATATCATTTGCATTAATTGTTTATAAATTGTGTTAGGCTATTTAAAAAAATAAAAAAGGTATAGATAATTTGGTCATCAAATGTGTTAGAAAGTTTAAATTGAGCATTAACATGCAATAAGCTTATCTGCACTTTAGTTAGATCCAGTTGTTACCCTTCTAGAAGACTATTGACTTATACATACTTACTTACAGTAGCCCCATGACTTCTATGGTGCTGACTGTGACTGACAGCTCACAGCTGACTACTGACAGTCAACATTTAGGTATATACCTAAATTTTGACTGTCAGAAGTGACAGCTGCTAAACACATGTTTTTGCAGATCATATGGTTCGGTGTAGGGATACATAATTTGGTCTGGTAACTTTTCAAGGCAGTCAGCACCAAAGAAGCCATGGGGCTACTGTACTTGGCTGGCCATCTGGCTTTCTACCTGCTTTATTAATTAAAGGGCTATGGATCGAGAATGACTGACACAGTAAGACCCTTCCTCCGCCCTCTAACCGCCTTTATTCCTTCTCTAGCAGTTTACATCCCTGAGAGACATATTTTTTTTTCAAAACTTTCATCTCTTCATCAAGGAGTGCAGAGGCAGGCATGTCTTCTTTACAAACTTGTGTAATAAGTTGATAAAATAATGGGTTGCCAAAAGTTATTTCCAAAGGGCTATTGCAAAATAATATTAGTATATTTAAATCCATTTAAAAAATTTATTCATCTTTAACTCTTGTGTAAAGTGTAATATAGAATATAATGTGATATCTTATTTATAACTTTAGATATAAATAAAAACAAAACAGAAAATTACATTATTGTGTTCTGTCTTTATAACATAGTAAAAAACAGAGATTTTCAAAACTTATAAATCTTATCAACCCTGAAATTGTCAAATTCCCAATAATAACTCACTAACTGCTTGTCAACTAAAGGCATCTCTAATGCATATTTTGAAATAATAATAATAATAATGGTCTAAGGCATGCTTTCTAAAAAGAATTAGCTATTCTATTTTTTTGTGGAACTGAAATTTTAAAAATATTTTCTTCAAAGGATTATTTATAAACTCTGAAATCAATCCAGTTTAGTGACTACAAAATATCTGTGATAATATACTTAATGCTTTGGTTTGTTAGGATGAAACTGAATTAATTTAATTGGGAAATATTTGAATTTAAAATCTAACCCATCATTTTGCCCTGCCTTTTGATTATTCATGTGCACTAATAAAAACTTTTATTAATTACAAAACTTAAATTTGTACTAGTTTATATTATTTTACTGATATTTACCTGATTTTCTAACTAGAAACCTAAAATTCAAACTACAAAATTACTAAATTTAATTAATGCTGACTTTGTATAGTAAACTAATTTTAAGTGTCGGTCTCAGTTGAATACAATTACCTTTGTTTGAAATTGGTTATTGGTTTATAGTTAGAACCTAATTATTTTGACAGGGAATTTTAATTTTTCTATGCATTATTTTTTCATTAAAAGCAGACATTTTTATATTTATAAAATCAAATTTTTATAGAAAAAAACATTTTGCATTATTAGTCTGAACTTTTATTCTTGGTAAATAAACAATAATTTGCTCTATATGCTAAAAATAAAAATCTATTTCAGTTGCAAATGGGCAAATGGCTGTCAATACACCTGATCTATTGTATTCTAAATATGTAAACTATAAAAAATATTCTAAGTTATCAACTCTCACTATATCACAAAACCCACATTCTCCAGAGCTAAACTAATTTTGTGTTGATCGATGTCAACTGGTCTTAATTCATAAGTGAAGGCATGGAGGTAGAAAAAAAAAGATCATCCCAACTATTATCAAGGTTTTAAAATATTATCGCTTGCAATCATAACAAACTTTAGTGCATGCATTATCTAACGAGTGTTATCTTGAAGGACATGCTTGTATATTGATAGTTCAGAACCTCAGAATTTTTTTAAAATAAGAGTTTGGCTTCTACATAAAGCAATAACTGAGCATTGGCAAAACAAAACGATTTTGCAACAAATGCTAGAAGTAAAAGATTTTTTTTCAAACTTTAGATATTTCTAAACGGTACACATATCTAAATACAAATAGTTACATGGTAGTTACACTTATGAAGGTAATTGGTAAATAAGTATAAGATAAAACAATGGGAACAGTTTCTTTATGCTGTTTCTTTATGCTAGCTTTTCATTAGATCTTTACCCACTTAGATTTCCAATCATACATAAGCTTTAACATTTCTAACAGCACTTAAGGGCTGGTGTTTCACTTATGAGCCATGTCAGAGTTCATTTCTATAATCAGTCTTGAGAATCAAATAATTTAGTCTTGTTAAATAACTGTAGTTGAGAAATCACTTATTTATAAACACAACTTTTGACTATTCTTTTACCAATTATGATTTTTTTGGTTAAGGAATGTCTTTAAATTTTCATCGATTCAATAGTTGGCTATACACCTTTCTATAACAACAAAATACTTTTATAAAAAGTGAATTTATTTTAAGTTAAGGTCGATTATTATCTTGACACACCTTTATTTTAAAGCTAAACTGAAATCAATTTAATTTTGGTTTTTGTACGTTTGTATTAATATATATATTAGCATATATTTAGTACATTAAATTATATATATATTTATTTACTGTTCCTGAATTTTTAGTTGAACCAGGCATGTTCACAACTTAGAAAATCTGGATGAATTTAAGGTCCACTCAACTTTTTAAATAATAATATGTCACCTTTCAGTAGAATGCCCACTGTTCAAACAAATTGTATTCACAATTCTGTCAAAGTTAATTTTTAATATTGTACTTTTAGTCTGTAAGTATGAAGATTATTATGGATATCATTCACACTTTTATATGCAGTTTATATTATGACAACCGTTTGTAAATGATTTCATCTCTAATTTCAACTAACAGAGAAATCCAAGCAAACACTATTTATTAACCTATTTTTGCCCAATTTTTTCTAGATGAAGTAACATAGATGTATATTATTCTTTAAATATGCAACTAGTGTTACTTTAAGGTGTACAACACATTTATACAAATAATTTTATCAATTATTTAATGACATTTCTTATTGTTGTAGAGTGATCACTGCACATGAAGCTAAGAGTTTGGTCGCCCTATTGCACAGTCATGATGAATTGCTATTGGAACGGACACTTATAACAATAGCTAATTGTGGAACTTTTTCTGCCAATCAGGTAATAATTTTTCTTTACGTATATTATTATTATTATTATTATTATTATTATTATTATTAAATGTAAGTGGAGCTTTAGTTGTGATTCTATTATTATTTTATAATTATTGTATTTTAATATTTCTTTTATTTACCAAAATAAGTTGATGAATAGAATTACACATTTAAAGCTCTTGCATCAGGCACATAATGAAGATACACTTTTGGGGGAGGGGGTACAGCGCTAAATAACACTTAATGCATTGTGAACTTAAGTGTATGTCTGCTAGGAATGAATATTACTTTTAATATTAGTTTATAAAAATGCCTCCAACCTTATAAAATAAAATTTCTCACATTTGGATATCACTTGAAACATTTTAAAACTATGTTTTTATGTAAATCAATAATTTTAAAACAATCCCATTTAAGCTAATATAGCAAAATTATACTTCTAAAATTTAAAACAAGTAAATTCTCTTCACTTTATCATCCTAATTTTCTTTTTAATTCAGTTATTATTAAATAATTGTTTTACAGGACACATTACGAGAAGCTGGTTGTCTATTTAGGTTGCAAAATCTATTAGTATATCCAAAGACAAATGTCAAACTATCTGCAATTAAAGCATTAGGAAACCTTGCTTTGAATCAAGAAAACCAAAAGGAATTGAAAGTAAGTAATACATTTAAGAGTTGGTGTTGGATGACTCCATAATTTTTTTACTATGCCATTGTAAAATTGACAACTTTAAAGCAATCTTTGAACTTAGCCATACTGTTTTTTTTATAGAACTTTGCAGTTTGATTCATATTAAAACATAGTAAAATACCACCCTTATTTCAAGGTATATTGAATTTAAAACACTCTTTGTTATAACTAATAAATTAGTAATTTGAAATTTGTTATTACTGTTTCCATAAATCATTCATATTCACTGGTTTTTTAGATCGATTTTGGATGTATAAACGCCTAAAGCTTTGTTTTCTAATATTTTGTTATTGTTAATATTAGCATACTATACTTTTTGTGTTTTAATGTTAATAACTTAAATAATTTACCCGAAAAAATATATATACTCTTTACTTGCTTCACTTCTTAGTACTTCTAAAAGTAATTTGTATAATTATGCCACTGGAATAGGATTGCGGTAGGTATAGTTTTGAGAAAGTGTACCCACATTTGCATTTAGAAAACTAGAAAACCATTGATGGTAAACCACTTTAGTACATCTGGTTAGGCTTTAAATCCTGACTGCCTTGTCACTGGCATACCAAACATTTTGAACTGTGACACTAGAACTCTCCTCAATAGTCCCTGTGACACTAGAACTCTCCTCAATAGTCCCTGGAACACTAGAACTCTCCTCAATAGTCCTTGGGACACTAGAACTCTCCTCAATAGCCCCTGTGACACTAGAACTCTCTTCAATTCAATTAGTCAATATGCACATAGGTTTAAGGCAATACCTAGAATAAATTAGCATTTTTGAATTAGCTTGCTATATTAGCTAAATCTAAAGTTTTTAATGCATATAAGATTTGTAATGCTTTTGATAAATCATACATGCACTTGGAATATACAATATCAAATGTGAAATGTGTGAAGAGTCTCTCAATTTCAAAAGAAATTTAAATATATTCTGCAAGATACTCAGACACTGACACATGCTCATTTGATTCATGGCACCTCCTCTAATAACAAGGTTTTAAATTTTTGTGCAGTAACTCATACTTGTTAAAATTAATTAAATTTAGATTAGCAGGGAGAATCAATTTCATTCTTATGGCGTCTCCAAACTTCTAGTACCTCAACTTTGGTGGTCTTGGGGTAAAGAAAGCACTCACCTCAGAACCCAATGTTATTGGGTTCAAACCCAGCCGAAGTCGACAAATTTTTCTTCAGAGATAAAAATCCTTTTTGCGGGGGGAGGAGGATGGGGGTGGAGTAAACCCATCAATCCCATGTAGATTGTGGCACGTAAAAGAACCCTGGAAGGTATGTTAAAATACCCTTCCCGGCAAAATTGGTAGGCGCTTTTGCTCATAGAAATTCTCATTTGCTTATATAATCAGTTGATTCAGAAATTGCTCGTTAAATACCTCAAATAAATAAATAAAATAATGATATTTAAAATAAATGGTACAGAAATCCGCATGGACTTTCTCGCTCTAGTGTATAAAAATGGAGAGATTTTCTCAAAACTCGTAATATATGTGAAACAAAATAATATACATTATCAAACCCAACGATAAATTGCACTATATTTATGTAAAACATTTTTTGAGTCTCGGTTTTAAATTTACAATATTATTTTTAAAGAATTAATGTCCTCATTTGTATGTTTTGATCAATAAAAAAGATCAGTATTAGGTCCACAAGGGTCAAAACTTCGTATAAAAATTTCAACTTCCGAATAAAATTTTCGACATTTTATTTGGTGTTGCAAATCTTCATGCCATCCCATTGATATTAAAATCCCCATTTATAGATTTTTACCAATAAAAATTGTAAATATTGACTATTGAGTCTAAAATGCAGATAGATCATTGTTGCACAAGCATTTCTCCTGAGAGGTTTAAGGAAAAACGACAAACTTTTTGAGAGACCTATAATTAATTACTCTATGGCATTGAAGAATTATTGCTATAAAACTTAAGTATTATCTCTTTACAAATAAAGCTCAAAAAAATTGTATTAATATATTTGCTAATATCTCAGATACGCTTGGTTTTTAAAATTCATTTCATATAAAATTATTTTATTTTTAATAGTTCTGCAATATTGTAATAAATAGTTATTTAGTATCTCAAATAGTTGCAGAGATACAGAATTTTATGCTTCTGCAAAGTATCCTAGAAGTCATTTTCATGGGAAAATGAAAATAACCAGTTGATTTATAATCTTAATCAACGCCTATATACGAATTTTATTCAAAATGGTTAAGAGTCGATTTTGAGAAAATCGATTTTTTCTCTTTTCGTCCTTTATTCAACTACTCTCAATTTTAAGGTTAAACAGACACACAGACAGACGGTATTGCAAAGATCACTTTTAAGGGTTCAGGGGGTCATGAGACATAGACATCCATCAACATTTCCGGTTAGATTTTTTTTTATAGTCGCAATACTTTAACTTTTGTGTTCAAAAAGTTAAATAACATATATATTTGCATATAGCTTGAAAGTTATTGGTTTTATAAAAATATGCTTCTTATAAAATATTTGTATTATTAATAGATCTACATATTTGCAATGATAAGTAATTTCATATCAAATAGTTTCAGAGATATGCTTAAAAATGAGAATTAACGCATCAGACCGGAGCCCTTAAAGTCATTTTGCCGAAATATTGAGGGCAGCCGTTTTGTTTGTAATATTTATAAATGTTTAGAAATGAAATTTTATCAAAATTTTTTGAGCCAATTTTGAGAAAATATACTTTTTCTCTTTTTACCCTACTGTAAACTACCCTTAATTTTAGGATTAGATATCCAATTGCAAAAATTCCTCGAGGCAACCCTATGAAAACCCTAGCTACCAAGTTTTAGCCCGATCGGTAAAATAGTTTAGGCTCTAGGTAGGGGTCGAAGGTACAGACAGACGGAAATTCAAAAAAACACTTTTTCGGATTTGGGGGGCCATGAAACGCCAAGAATCATCAAAATCTAGAGTTAGATTTTTTTGATGATCACAATACTTTCTCTATCTGTAAGATAGCAAGACAGTAAAAAGATGACCCTCTAAAGCCTAGATTTATCACTGTACCAATTATCTGTGTAACAGAATAGTAGAATGTTGCATATATGACTGTTTTTCTGCTCCCAGATCTGCCCTAGTTGATAAATTATCCTATCTGGTTGGATCTTTATGAGGAAAATATTTGTGGAAACGGCAAATATTTTCAAAAGATTGAAAGCCAATGGGAATGTTATTAAGAAAATTGAAGTCACATTTTCTACTGCTTGCTTCCTTAACATATTCATAGCCATCTTTTAAGACAGGTAGTATGATCTGTAAGTGGAAGGAGGAGTTAGCAAACCTTCCAAACTCCCGCTAAACACCCGGTGGCGAGGGAGCCACTGGACAGTCTACCTACCCCTCCGCTAGAATTCGAGGCACCATACTTAACCGAACTTTCAATAAAGACACTTCAGTTAAATAAGAAATAAACAATAAGTTGTATAACTATATGTTTAACCATCTTTATTATGTAAAATAAATGTATTAGGCTAAGAAAATGCATACCAAGATGTAAATAAGTTAGTAACAAAGACAAAATAAAAGAGCAAACCAAATGTGCATTTAGAATAAAGACATTGTTCCCTAGTCATAATGACTATTTTGTAAAACCTATGTATTCGGACATCTGACTCATCTGAACTATTCTGATTCTTAATAAAGCTAGGGGTGCGTATAACCCAAACGGGTAGTAAGACGCGGTGCTAATAATAATAAAGCCAGTCAAGGAAACATCCTCTTCTTATTCAGACTACCGCCATCCCTCCCTCCTTCCCTCCTCTATCTTTGCGTTCATGAAACATTTGGGCTGCCATCTCCTTCCTCCCACCCCATAGTGCTCACAACACATCCATCCGTGCTGCCACACACCCTTTCCCTTCATTCCCCCTTTTTTTTCTTCTTCCTGTTCCCAGTCAAACCACTAGACTCCTTAAGAAGGATGAAGCAGTGAGCAGCTATAAATTTGGGCTAGACAACCACACTAAAACACCGACTGAGCAAACCAAACTTATAAAATGGTCTGAAACATAATAATGATTTATAGCATTTTAATGGCATGATGAACAACATTTTGAAAGTTTCTGCTGTGACATATCAGTGTAATCTCTAACAATCCAGGTAGGTCCAGTTATGATACTCCTCCAAGTCTCTCAATCCTGGGTCTGTCTCATGGGTTTTTAGTATTTTTCTCCAACCTTGATTGAATCCAGCATCTGGTATTTCCTTCTTTCTCTTCCTATCTTCCCATTTATCCACCCTTCACTTGTAGTATTCAGCAGACATTCCTTTACCATACAATATCATAGCCCATTTATATTTATTTTTCTGATTTTATTTATCGTTTCTCTCTTTTTTCCAAATATTCTCCCAGCTTACTCCTTCCATTCTCCTCTAGATCCGGATTTCTAGCACTTATATCCTTCTTTCATCATCTTTCCTTGATGTACATGTCTCTGCACTATACGTCACACTCCAAACATAGCATTTTAATAATATTTTTCTCAATTCTTTATTCAACATCCTGCATATTAAGTTCCTATTCTTATTAAATCCTTCCTTCGCCATAGCCATTCTTGATTTTATTTCCATTGAACAGTGCATTACTTCATTGATAACGCTCCCTAAGTACCTAAACTTGTTCAATCTCCTCTCCATCAAGTATGGTGTTTATCCTTTCTCTTTTTCCTTCCAATATCATACTCTTTTTATTTCTATTCATTTTCATTTCATATTCCTTGCGTTTGATGTTAAGATCTTTTACTATCTCAATACATTTTTCCTTACTATTTGTCGTGACTACCATATCATCCTCAAACTCTGATACACTCCACTCGTCTTCCTCCTAAACTCACTCCTCTGGTTTCATCTAAACATTCTACAGTGTTAAAAAATAATATTCTTTAACTAGAAGTTATGGCAATGTTGCCAAGCAATCCACAGTGATTATAATCAAGCGAACATTGGAATGGTTTCAGTATCAGCTGTATTAGAAGATTTTGTAAACAATAAAAAAAGGTGACCTGGTGGTCTAAAGGTAAGGTGTCAGACTTCTGTGCAGGCGGCCGGGGTTCAATCCTCGGTCCCGGCACAGATTTATCTGATTACCAAACCCTTCCTTCACCTCTGACAAGACATCTTGTGAATGTGAGGAATGGCAGGTCTCCATCGTGGTTCGTATTCCATGTTAAACTGTAGGTCCTTCATTTCATCTGCCATTCACCCTACCATTACATATTAGCGTAAGTGCGTATAACCCGAACGGGTAATAAGACGCGGTTCTAATAATAATAATAATAATAATAATAATAATAATAATGTAAACAATAAAGCATATTTGGCTTGCGGATAAATAACTCCAAAGAAAGGTTTTTGTAACAAGAACCTCGTTTATCTGCTGGCAAGAACAGTTCATATATAACTCTTGGTTTCCAGTCCATTTGAAAAAAACCATAAAACAAATGTAGGAAGGGGGAAAATGTAGCAATACATAGATAAGTTAGTTACAAGTTAGTAAGACTTGATTCTTGTAAATATAACATTGAGTAATCTATTTTAAAACTTGTGAACTAATTTACATATTCAAAACTTAAATAACATACAACAAACAGCTACGGATGAGTGGTCTAAAAGATTGTAATCTCCAAATAATGACCCGCAGCTTAGCTTTATTTAGCCATCATCACCATGATTTGATCAGAGTGCTCTTCTATATTGCAGTTAGATTTTACTATGACCTAATTAAATTTGATGTCATAATTGTGTTTCTCATTGGAAAGCATGAAGAGGAGATATACATGAGTCTTACAGAAGAAATACAGGTTGATTCAAATGTTGTTTGTAAACCCAAGGGGAGCCTTTTCGGTCTGAAGCACTCATCAAGATGAACAATTCATAAATAAAATACTTTTGGCTTCAGAAAATTTATTGGGGATAATTGTATATACAAAGCCGATGTTGAGGGCCATCATGTCTTTCTAGTTCTTTTTGTCGACGACGGGCTTATCATGGAATCAAATAAAACATCATGCAATATTGTAAATAATGAATTGCACAAGAGTTTTGAGATCCTGACATAATCAGTAGGATTCTTTTTAGGGATGAAGATATGTTACATCAGAGAAGATGGCACACACTTCATCGGACAAGTAACTTACATAGAGCAGGTTGTCAAAAGATTATATCTCAAAGACGCAAATACTTGTTGCATGCCTGCACATTACAGTATTCGCCTACAAGCCGCAGCAGAAGACGAATCAATAAAACATAGTAACACAGCCCCCTAATTTATAATTGTACCTTAATTTTGATATTGTTTTAACCATAAATTAAGCCATATATATTTTGTTCATAAAATTCCAGGGAGGGGTTTGAAAACCCCCTCACCCCCGTGCTTGACTATGACCTTGCAACTGAAAGTCATGCACTTACATCAAATGAGCAAGGGCATTTACAAAATAGCACGTTTTATGAATATGTAACAAGCAATACTTTCAACATATAACTTCAATAAATATATAATAAATAAAACAATACATTTTTTTATAAGTAGTTGTTAAATCTTCACCTTAAGAAAAAAAAAATTGCTCTGTGGATATTGGCTTCTTGTTTCTGTTGTATGGCTTTGAAGTTATGACTTCTCTAATGTAATTCAGTACGTGATCAAACAACACTAGTATTAAATGAAAATATTACCAGAATTTTTCTTGATTGCAGTTAAGATGACGATGCACTAAAATTTTATATGAACCTTCTATAGCACGGCTTTTATAAATTTTACTTCCCTCCGAAAGTTTCTTGATGTTGTCTTCTGATGTCTCTTCATTTTCCAAAAATATTAGTAATCCCAAATCAAGATCATATATTTTCAAATTACAAATTCACACATTTCACACCGTTGCATAGGCTAGGTTTACATAAACTGGCCACCGTCACGAAACGGCCGCTGCACAGAACACGGCTAACGATATATTACGGCTGGTAAATTACTGCACAGCTCCCTGAAGAAATCCCAGCTTTAGTAGAAAACAGTAGCCCTATAAACCTCCAAAACTGTATATAAGCAATGCTGCTATGTGGATTAGAACAATGTTCAAGGACATTTTTGAAGAAACCTCTGTACCAACGGTGATCTTTGTTTATAATCAAAGTGCCATAAAACTTGTGAATAATCTGGAATACCACAAAAGTACTAATCATATAGACATCTGCTACCACTACATTCGGGAACGATTTCAACATGGGGACATTGAGCTACAATACAGCACATCGAGGGATCAGCTTGCCGACTCCCTTACGAAGCCATTACCTCGTGAATTTTTTCAACGATGTGCTGAGTCGTTGACTGAGTTTTTTTGATATGCTGAAGTAATTTTTGTAGACACACATTAAGGAAGAATGTCAGAAACTAGTAATTTGCGCCTCAACACTTAGAATTTACTGTGTTGCACTCTCTTGGTAATCTTAGTAAATATAATGTTTCGCCCGCTATCTTGTACACCAGTTATTCTTTTTGCCTTCACTGTTACAAATGGGGCAAGATATAATTCAAAATTTCTTGCTATTATTTTAGTCACAAACATTTCCATTTAAATGGATGAACATGAATTGAATTTTAACAAATACCCTCATTTTTGTCCTTAGACCAGTTAAAATAAAATACAAGTAGCACAAATAGGTATTGAGATGTTAAGCAAATTAAAGTACAAGAAAAAAATAAAGTAATAACTTCATCTTTATTAAAAAGTTTTGTGTTAATTGCAGATACAGGTAATACTTACTTTTACCGAGCCTGTCTAGCCTCAATAAAATAAATTAAAGCTCACCTTTAGCTATAAAATGCCCACTTAATAATTTTACTATAGCTGCTGAATGATCTATTGAATACGTGGTCCATAAGATATACTTGATACATCAAAGGACATTAGAAGTAATAACTACTGCCTGTTCAAATAGTGTTAAAATTGAAGGTATTAAATATCTAAATAATTTTCCAGATTGCTTGTATAATAATAATTAAGCATTATTAGAGTGAACTGAACATAAATTCTGTTTTCATTGTTTTAGGTATTAACAAGGCAGAATCCTAAAATGTTATTAGACCTGTAAAGAAGTGTCTTATCAGCATACCTTCAATAAAGCATCTTACTAGCATAGTTTATTCAGAAATGAAATAGCAAAACTCTAATTTATTTCAGGATAGTTATTTATGTGTGGTATATTTTACATTGAAGGAGTTTTGTGTTTCCAAATTAATTTAAAAACATAACTATTTTAATTGAAATTATTACCACTGTTCAAAGCTAAGAAACACTTTTCCACTAGTTAGTGATTAAATAATAACTTCAAGATGTTTGGGAAGAAGCTAGCCAAGGACATTTTTAATTGATTGATACACTACAATTATTCTTTACTCAATATGATGTTTAAAATCCTTCAATGAAGTACTTTATTTTACTATGGGTATTTGTTAGTGTTTAATATTGTTAATCAAAATTTTCCTCAGGAATCTAGCTATAGACCTTTCACATACATCCTTTCTTAAGTGTTACTTTTATTTCTTAAATATATCTGAAATTTGAAAGTCATGTAATATGAGCTTGCTTATGAAAATACTAATATCCTCAATCAAACTACCAAGCTAAATAAAGCATCGCACCTCAAAATAATTTAAGCTGAACCAGAAGTATATATGAACTTGCTTTTGTGTATCCCAAGTTTTTCACAGTTTGTCCATTAGATTTAATCAATTGGATTAGTAGAGTGAATACCCACTTTGGTGGGCAAATGGTCTAAATGTCAAGCCCATTTAGTCTATTTAGCATGCTGGCGGTGGTGACGTAGGAGTTTGAACCCCAGTCAAGTGTACTGGGAGTAGTTTTACATAAATTGCTTTTCACTCTCCCTCCACACAAATGTGGGTATTTTCCTTAAATTATACTTACCTCAAATCTACCCATTAGCATAATTATTAAAATATGAAAAACTTATAGACGAGTATTGAGAGTTAAAAAAAATACTTAAATAGTAGATTTTTAATTCGGCATAGCATAGAAAAAACCCAATCAATATATTCCCTGCTCATTTGGTATTAACATTAATTTTCTTATTTATTTTGCTTTTAAATTGTATTGAATTAAATAGTGTAAGTATTCCTTATATCAATTCTTCTACATACATATTACTGTGATTTGCTTTTAGGATGCTATACCTCTTCTCCTGACATTTGTAAACAAGGAACAACCAACTGAGAAACTACTTCTTAGTGCTCTGTTAACACTCAGTAACATAGCAGTACTGTCAGACTGGCATGATGAGTTCTATCCAGTATTACATGCATTATACCAACTTGTAGACACTGGTGCCCCTCAAGTGAAGTTGCAGGCTCTTAAACTATTGGTAAATCTATCTTGTAATGAAGACATGGTTCCAAGCCTCTTAGCTGCTCAGGTAATTAATTGTACATGGTTTTTTTGGGTTAGATTATTTTAAAATTATTTACTTGTGATGTAAAAAAGTATCACATCCAAATACGGTATTAATTACTATTTTTATGGCAATTACACTGTGGGTATCTTGTTTATCTCAAAATTCCATGAAAAAATAAAAGGGGTTTACTGTTTCAGGCACCACGTAGATTAATTTATTTTCTCGATCCAAGCACAAATGAAGATATACTCTTAAGAGTAGTAACACTTTTAGCAAATTTAACAACAGCAGCAAAGGAACATAAGCTAGATCCAACTATTGATTTACCTGCAGAAGACAAAGCTGCTTCTCCTGATACAATGTAAGTTATATATCAAATTAATAGTATAAACTAAATAAACTTACTAATAATGTAATGTCTATCAAGAAGGAAATCTTTCATTGTTTAGTTTGATTTTAATGCACAAAATGTCATCCCAATACTTAATTTTTATATCCATTTCCTCTTTAATTCCTCACTTGCTTGTTCAGCTTGACTCAGATTTTAATTAAATGGCTTGTATTTAAAATTTGATGTAACATAATTTTTTAATGTATGATTTGTTTTGAGTAAAAAGTCACCAAATGTAATTTAATTATTGCTAACAACTCATGATATTAAGATAAAAGTTACATTTTGAAAAATGAAATGCTCACACCTAGTTTATTTATCTCATTGCTCAAAATAAATACAGTACTATAATGTAAAACTGAAAATAAATAATTTGTATCCATATGGTATTTGAAAGAATTTTTTGAGCATTTTATTTTGTATTTGTCTAAAGCGTATATCACAACAATACATGATCATCAATAAAGCCATTTTTAAATATACACAAGAAAGTACTTATAAAAGTCTATAAAGAAAGTATTTCATTTGTTACCCTGAAACTAAACAATTCTTATATTTGAATGAACACGTCTTGTGCGCTTGTTAGCCATGGTAAAACCACTGGCGTCCCCACCTCATGATTATTGGGGAAGGGGGGGTTTGAGGGGGGATGGGAGGACATAGATAAATCTTGCTTTACCTTCTCAACTTTCTTTTTATTATCTCTATTAAACAATGTATTATTTTAATTTAAGCTCTACCCCTCCCCTTACCCCATCAATTTATCCACATTAAGATACTTAAGGATGATGCAATCACCAGAATCTATGTCAGCTTTATTGTGATTAGGGGTAAAATCATCACATTGAATTCTTAGAAAGGTGAGTCTCAAAAATGTGTATATCCATATAAACTAAATTTTTTCAGCTATACTTTAATGACTTAATATGTAGTCCTAGTTTATGGAATTAATATTTGTTCTACCTAACCTTGATTTAGAAGCATGAACATCATAAGTGTATAGTTTCTATTTAATCACAAACTCGTCTAAAAACTCTCCTCCTACTGTACTGGTTTTATGTGAAAATCTTTGCCACTTTGTCCAGGCCAACAGCATTGAGTATGTTCAGGTGGACATAGCTCAACATTATGTGGTTAAGCCATGTCTATATCATTGTTTATCGCTTGTATGACGTTAATTTTCGCAGAGCACTGAATCTCCTTTCGCCTTCACAACTCGATGCTGAGACAATAGCAAAGTATGGACAAGTTTTTAAATATTTCCAAATAAACTTCTAACTTCCTCTTTCATTTTCCTTAAGGCTTCCCTAACATTATCCAAGCGCGTGAGTAACCTGATCTTCAGTTTTCTGCGTGAAAAGTTGAAATTCTACTTCTAGCATTGAAGAGTTAATTTCAGAGTATTTTTCTTTAATTTGGAAAAATATTGGAGGGAGAGGGAGGACACGTCACCAAATCCCCATAGGCCATTATGCCGGGGATCAAACATCAATTTAAAAAAACAGTCAAGAGTCCTCCCAAAAACTACCTGATGACAAGCATGTAACTAATTGGTCATGGAACTCACCTCGCAGAACCTACTTTTATTCCGCTCTACAGTCACTCGTAAAGCTCTTCTAAATACTGTGCCTTTTGGGCAAGTCTCTCAGCTATCAAATTGTGCATGATTAATGAGAATACCTTTTCTTACACCTTGTTGTGTTTCATTGTTCCGTCGGCCCTTGTATCTTTCCTCTGCACTTGCACAGGCCATGCCACCCACCCTCTCTACTGCCTGTACTGCTCCACAGTCCACGTTCTCCGAGCCGTCCGTGACGAGGGTACTTAATACGGTGGTTCCTCGGTCAGAAGTCAGTCGGAGATTGGCTACCCAACCTGGTTGTGCCACCTGTTTGAAAGAGCTATTAAATTGTCTTATTTTACCGAAGTAGTAATATTGTTTTAACCCCCTCTCTTCCCACTGTCACCCTACCTCCCACCGCAACTCACGTTGCAAGGACAAACACCCTTCCTCCCATCGCAACTCACCCTGCCGGGACCAGCACCTTATCACCCCACCTCGGGATTTCCTCCCGCAATGACTCACGTTACCAGGACGTCCTCATGTTCCACCACGATTCACGTTGCCAGGACAACCTTTTGTTCCACCGCGACTCATGTTGCCGGGACTTCATGTTTCACCATGACTCACGTTGCCGGGACATCCTTCTATTCCACCGCAACTAACGTTGCCGTAATACTCTCGCCTACCTTTTTCCTACCCCTACCCACACGTGTCTGAACATAATGTCGCCGTCGTAGTGACATCAACTAATTACCCCTGAAGTCGCAGCTAAGGGATAACAGTTCTGGCACCTAAAGTTAGGACGACTCAAGACACAGGATGGATGTCCAACGGACCAACTACATGACCCCAAAACACCACACAACACTTCCGGGAGTGAACAAAACCCGGTGGCGCCCAAACAACCTCACCAAAGAAGACAATACAACCTCGCCAAAGAAGACAAGATGGTTGTGACCATAAGTCAAAAGTGTACCAACCCATCATGCACTCCAGGAGGGGACTGACACTATGTAAACTGCACATCCTGCCAAAATACATATCACCTATGCTTTGGGTGGGCAGACGAGCCACATGACAACAATGAACCAGCCTATCATTGCACTATCTGCGTTGAGTCACCGGTGGAAATATGTTATTGCTCAGGGTTAACCTATACGGGGGAAGATGGCCGAGAGATTATCTACGAGGACTGTCAACAATACTACCCCTACCAGTGCCTGGGTTGGAAAGATGAGCCTAGATACCTCAGTGGCCTCTTCTTCCGATGGCCACCATGCCAACGGTTCACATCTTCCACCACCAGCGCACCACCATGCCGCTCCCACCTGATTGCCACTTGCCAATGTCCGTTTCCAAGCCCCTACCCTCTACCAACTTTTCCAGACTTTCACGGTCGAGGGTATGAAGATCCTACTACCTTTATTCGACGCTGCGAGCTCCAGCTCAGAACCGCTCGAGTAGACACGCTAGAATGGGTACCTACCATCCAACAGCAACTCAAGGACACCGCCGCCCAGTGCTGGAAACTTTACAGGGAATATATTACGACTTAGGAAGAGTTCAAACAACGTCTAATGCACCACTTTGCCAGTGCAACCATCATAGCTTCTTTCCACGCGTTACTATATGTGAAGGAACAAACACAGACCGAGCCCGTCAAGATATTCCACGACACAAGGTACGGCTGTATCAACGCTAGGCCTTCACCGCCCCCCTCGACGGAGATAATCCCCGTGTTAATTGAACTAGTCCAACCGGGACTAAGCGCTTTTCTTCGAGCCCCACACCCACAAGATTTGGAAGAACTAATCACTAGGGCCGTATCCGTGGAACGAGACATGGCTAGTAATCCTACAACAACAATGACACACCCTATTATGACCTTCAAGATGCTACAACTTCCCAGCGTACCATTTTCACCATGACTGCCCAGTGATAAACCAACACCAGCAAAAGAAGAAAAGATCGAGAAACGCCCAAGCAAGAGGACAGCAGGGCCCCACCTATGGGAGACAGGAACCAGGGTAACCACATGTAATAAACAGCGTCAATCCTTTTACATCCAGACCACTTCCCAGCGTTTTGTGTGAAACTCCTCATCGTCCTCTACTAGCCCTATTAGGTACCGGGGCTACCGCTAATTTTATCCAATACCAACACCTTACCCCTACAAACCTGAAGAAATTAATCCCCTTCCCCACACCCATTCACCTGGCCAAGGTTGGGATTGACCTCGCCATCAGAGGCCAGGTAACTTTACCCCTAACCATGCAAAAGGTTGAAATCAACGTCATGGTTCACAGAACAGAAAGTAATCCTGGACTACGAGAACAGCCGAGTACTATATGGTAACCAAGAACACCAAACCCTGTACTGGACTTCGGGACTTATAACATCCAGAACAACTCCTCTGGCTACTGGACCAACACTAAAAGGTTTTCAACACTCAGCGACCTCTACGTAGAACACGCAGCATCAACCATCAAATTTGACTCAAAGACGAGAACCCCAGCCAAGGAGCCATCCAAAGAGAAGAACGGGTACGAGGAAATCAAGCAGCATATCAACAAGGGTACACCCAACCTCCACGGCACACCAAACCCTTCCAGAACAGCAATCTAGTGCTAGTTCGAACAACCCACCCCCTCTTTAACACTACAGAAGCATACTACGCCGGTTTTATGCCCAAATGAGAAGAACCTTACCCGGTGAAAAGACAAGGAAGAAGGGTCAACTGGGTTACCTACCCAAATGGGCAATCAAGAAAGATACACAGGGGACAACTACGTTGTGCACCCCTCATTGATAACATCAGGGAACAACAGCTACGAGAACGACCCACAACAAAGGACCTCAAACAGACTACCTTTGAGGACACAAGAGGGCCGGACCATCCTCTTTCAAGCAGTGCAGAATGGAGTATCTGACTTCGACATCGACAACTTCCAATTCCGCGAAAACATTGTGAAACCAAAGATCACAGTGTGTGGTTACCCCACCTGGTGAGTGCTGCAAACATTACAGTGCGGGAAGCAAACAACACATAGCGTGATTACCCTAACCCAGTGCGTGATGCCAACATCACAGTGTGTTGTTACCAATACCCAGTGTGTGGTCACACCTACCCAATGTGGGATACAAACTACACAGTGCGTGGCTATGCCAATCTAATGCGTGAAGCAAACAACACAGTGTGTGGCCCCACCGACCCAGTGCGTGACGTAAGCATCACAGTGCGCGGTTACACAACCCCAGTGTGTGTGACGAAAACTATACCTTGCTTCGGTACACCACCTCAGTAAAACACTGTCCAAGCGTGGCCCTGAAAAGGGCCGACTATGTGTTGTATTTTGGTTGCCCTGGGAAAGGCCATTTTCTGTCGGGTATTTGTTGGCCCTAAAAAGGGCCATATGGTGTTTTTAAATTTATCTGTCATATATTGATGTTTATTTTGTTTGTTTGCTTGTGATAGATGGTGTTGATAGGAACTATTGCAATCAATATATGTTAAAACTATAATGAAATTATCTCTATGAATTCATATGTAAATAATTTGTTAATTTAGAAATAAGAAATGATGTAGAATACCTTATGTAAGCCAGGGGTCACCCGTGTGCAAGTGCGCAAGCCAGTGTGGGGAATTGTTGTGCCTCACTGTTCCATCGGCCATTGTATATTTACTCCGAACTTGCACAGGCCGCGCCACCCACCCTCTCTACTGCCTGGAACAATCCACAGTCCATGTTCTCTGTGCCGTCCATGACGATGATACTTAATACGATGGTTCTTCTGGTTCTTCGGTCAGAGGCCAGTTGGAGATTGGCTACCCAACCCGGGTGTGACACCTGTTTGAAAGAGCTATTAAATTGTCTTGTGCTACGAAGGAGCAATATTGTTTTAACCCCCTCTCTTCCCACCATCACCTTACCTCCCACCGCGACTCACGTTGCCGGGACTTCATGTTCCACCGCGACTCACGCTGCCGGGACATCCTTCTGTTCCACCACAACTCACATTGCTGGGACCAGCACCCTACCGCCTCACCGCGGTACTTCCTTATATTCCACAGCGACTCTCATTGCCAGGACCTACTCATGTTCCACCACGATTCACGTTACCAGGACATCCTTCTGTTCTACCGCGACTAACGTTGCTGAAACACTCTCATCGACCTTTTTCCTACCCCTACCCACACGTGTCTGTACACAACGTTGCCGCCATCATGACATCAACCAGCTACCACCGAAGCCATAGCGAAGGGATAACATCCTTTAAAGAAATAATGGAGAAATTGTTATAGAATTACCTTGCATTTGCCAGTTAAATTTCTTTGTTCTCATCTAGAATAAACTTGGTGGTAGGCCTATGTGACTTTTTCAAAGTTAATGTTTTGAATGGTTCCATGTGAAGGTGAATACTCAAAAATATTGCTAATGATTTCCACAAATCAATTCATATATTCATACTCTGTTCACATTATTTAAATGCTTAACATTCTACTGCGATGTTATGATGAATTTTCTAGATTAGCCTACATATTTTAATCCACTTTGCCTTTGTGTTGTACTGTGTTTAAATGCAACCCTGTATAATTAAAACGCTGTGAACCTGAGCATGGGAAAACCCCATTAAGCTCAGAGGTATAGGTAGCATTGGCACACTAATAAAAATATCATGTGTTCGATTTCTGTATCCAGGTGTTATTTTCCAACATAGGTTTAAATATTAAGTAATTAATGTATTATATCTGTGTATGTGGGTAGGGCTCTTGGGCATGTGTGTGTGTGTGTGTGTGTGTGTGTCCCTATAATACTGAAACCCTTACCTAAACCAAAATAATTAATTAAAACCAGTAGTTTGGTGAATGTAAATTATCAAGTATTCTTCCTATACTAATAGGCTACATTGCTCTATAACCATCTTTGTTAAAATGTCCTATACTTTTTTTCTTTGTAGAAAAATGAAGTTTTTTTTTTTAGAATTTAAATATGTAAACAGTGTAAATTTGTATTTTTTTCATGCTATGACTATTATTACTTTGTTAGCATACGAATATGTTTAAAATGTTAGACATTACATCTATTTACTTAAATAAACAAATAGAAGTTCTGTAATATGTATATATATTTCAATTATTCATTTATTTATTTAATAATTATCCCTTGGGTTCCATCTGCGACTATTAACTGATGATTGTTTTAGCAGGTATGCAGCAATCTATGGGGTCAATATTCAAGAAAAAATTAGAAGCAAATCTTTTGTATTGATGAATCAGCATGGAAATGAAGATATTCGAGTTCAGGCACGCAAGATCTATGAAGCTGTTAAATCCTGAGAGCAGGAAGAAGAAGCTACTAGCTTAGGAAAACGTCCAGTCATAATAGTAACAAATCATTAAAATCAACTTGGTTTCTTCTAATACAGGACAGGGGGAAAATATTTGGCAGAATTTTAATACCCCGCCTGTTTAAACTATTGTTTTTAGTTTATTTTAAAGAAATATGAATAATCTCATTGACTTTGTCATTACCTTAATAATCTGCTTTAATTAATATAGACTTGAGATTTATTAAATAGAAACAACACTTTTTTTGTTTAGTTAATTTTAATAGAATATGAATAATCTCATTGACTTTGTCATTACCTATTCTGCTTTATATATAGACACGAGATTATATTGAATAGAAACAAGATTTTATTAGTAAAACTCAATTTTTATTTAAAAAATTATGAGAAGTTAATTCAAATTAAATTATATATATTTAACTCATCCTTGAAATACATATTACTTATATCATTGCTACTTTCATTTACTTAATTTTGCATCTTGTTATTACCATTGATATTTGGGTAAGACTTTGTTTTACTTTTATTTAATTTTACCATTCAATTACAATTACAATTATAAAACTTGTTTTGATACAGTGTTTTATTGTTTTTAAATGTTAAAACTCTACAGATGTGTATTTATAAAAATACTATTAACGCAGGAAAAGCCAGTTAAATGTGGATGTTACGGAACATAAATAACACACTTACTTTAATCACTTTGTTCCAATAAATGGATTGTTAATTCCTGTAAATTACATAACAATTTTATGGTAACATCTATTGTGTTGTGTTTTGTAATTGTTATCAAATGAAATGTGTTAAATTTTTATGCAACTTGAACTCAAATTTATAAAGGTACACAAACAAGCTGTCTATTATTTAATGTCTAACAGTAGTATTTCATAATAGTGTCAATTTATAAACCATATATATTAATTAAGCACTTACAAAACATCAATCAAAGTTGAACAAAATTCCTTTACTCATATATTCCTTTACATTATGTAATCTATTGACTATAATGAGCTTACAAAAAAAAAAACTGTGCCCTCCTTCCTCACAACACTTGAGCATAGTATTTTCAGAGATACTATTCTTAGCTTCTTTCAAGTAATATTTGGAAGTCATAATCCTCTAATAATTTAACACACTTAACTAACTCTAATATTGTCAATTTTGAATAATTTTTTTTAGAAAGTCACCTCCTTTCAACCTAATATTACTAATAATAAAAATTTTAATTCTTGTTCAAGATTTGTAAAGGTACAGTCATTAAAATAATTACTGTGCAACTTTTAAAGTCCTACTTAAATAATTTCACAGTTTGCTACCTGACGTTTACTTATTAGAGAAATATACCTATTCTATAACTAAAGATCACGAAGAAAAATGCGCATTTTAAAGTTACATATAATTAACAGACTTTGCTCTCCATACACCCACTATCTAACATTTAATTTAGATTTTTTGTTGTTTTATCTGTTTGTACATGCAGTTGTGTCATATTTATTTATTTTGTGTTTATATATGTCACCTTCACATAATATTATGTATAATAACAAAATATAATAAATATATATCATGATACATGATAACTTAATTACAGGTATGACTTAATTAGGATGGTACTGTATTACTTATCAAATTGAAAATATTATGTGTTTTTTATTTGTGAAAAACTTTTTTTTGATATCTGCTTAACTATTGTACAATCAAAATTTTTATTGATCATTTAATTTATTTGTATATAAATAAGAGGATTTTATCAATCTAAAATAAACTATGTATTACAATTAATTCTCTTCTAGTCTGGTTTTTCGGTGAAATTGAGGTCAGGACTTTATTCTCAGCAAAGCATATTAATATGTCCATTTCCTAAATATTCTGTCTCCTCACAAATAGTAGTACATTTCATCTAACTTTTAATTTCCTTTTCTTGACCTCATGCGTGTAAATATTAGAGATGGGAAAAACAGTTATTTTACGATATCAGTGAATACAGTGACTGTGATTTTAAAATATCGGTGATTTATACCAGTGATTTTTCACTGTTAGTATTTAGCTGCTGTCCTAGTAGGCGCATACAATTGAGTATGGAGTATTTCTGAGTACTGGGTATTTACTATTTACTCGAATAATCCCATGACATTCGGTTGTCGGTTGGAACTTGAAAGGAGAACTAATTACTTGGAAGTTTGGCGGCTTGCAATGGAATTCGATACTTAAAGATTGAGATAAGCTCTTTCTGTCGGCACTCGGCACTCGGCACTGACATTGACATTATTGACATCAGCTACCTAATCTCCGGGTTTCGTGTTGCCCGACTAATGTACAGTCAATACAAAAGTATGCGTTTTAAGAAGTTAAATACAATTGAAAAATAGAGAAATAAAATATGTTATTTTTTATTTTATAGTGAAATGTTATGTAATTTGGGCAAAATTAGTGGTCCAACAAACATTATGTTAAACTTGAATACCAATATTAACTTATTTTACGTACTATGAGAAACTCTTGTAATTGTGTAATTTATTTAGTGATCTATTTCACTACAATTAAAATTTATGTGAGATTAAAAATGAACATAACATAATGGTGATTTGTTTAGAAAACGTTTGGAAAGCAGGTCATATATTATATTATTGTAGTGTTATTTTATTTTAAATACCGTACATATAATAGTAGATGAGCTATACATCTATTAGAAGCAAATAAACCTATAAGATGCTAGAAAATATTTAATCAATTATTATATAAACACACTTTAGATTAGACTATAGGATTATGAGGATCATCAACGCACTGTAAATAATATATTAAGGTTTATTTCTATTTTTTTCTATTTTGTTACTTATTTAATTCATTATTTACGATTTTGGGGATAGGATCACCGAAAAAAATCATTTCTTTTTTTCGTAGCCTACTTTTATAAAGAATCCGAAATGTGATTTGCTTAGTAAGCTTGCTTTTGTATTTTGCTTTTAACAACAAATGTTTTGTATTGAAAATGCATGTGAAGGAAACATTTAAACTATTAAAGTCATTTTTACGTAGCTATCATATACTGTTTTTGATAAATGAGCTCTAAGAGATCAAGTGTTTTAAATAGAAATAACACGTAAAACATGCCAGTCAATAAGGTCGATTATCAATTAGTTGGTAGAAAATAAAAAATAAAAGAATAACAAAGGCCGTGAAGCGAGTATTTATTCGAGTGTCTAGAAAAAGAAGCAATACTAGCTCCGTAGCTCGAGTATTGCGAGTATTTCAAGTATTTCGAGTATTTCGAGTATTGCGAGTATTTCGAGTATTGCGAGTATTTCGAGTATCACTGATATCTCAATCACCGATACTTTTGGGATCGAGTAACTGGGAGTATCAGTGATCAAATGGTATCGGTGAAAAAATCACAGTCAGTGATATATCGCCCATCTCTAGTAAATATACAACCTGGAAAGGTAGCAAGACAGAGTGCACAAAAAATAATGCAATCACTCTTTGTATAACATTATTGTGTTTAAATCAACTAGCAACCACCCACTTCAATTGCCGCATGGACTAAGGCGTTACTTTCACAGTAGATTAGACTGCATACGATGGGGCAGTCGAGGTTTGAATCTCACTCGGATGTACTGAGAGTGGTTTTTCCAAAATGGTTCTCTACAGTCTTTTCACACAAATTTGGCTACACTTCCAATAAATATAACCTTCCTCATCCCTTAAACCATTTGCGTAATTTGTACCTAAGTATATAGCCTGAATGGGTAGTAAGACACAGTGCCGAAAAAAAATAGCAACCTTTTATATCTATAATGAGAATTCATAAATTAAAATATTCCAGTAATTTAAAAAAAAAGTATTGCAACATCAACATCTAGTAGTATGGGAGGAGCTACCTTGCTCTAAAGACGGCCAGTAATGTATGTTTCAACCTACTATGTGTCCACCCAAAATATGAGTAATGTTCGCTGTCACAATAAAACACACATTATAAATATGGTTTAATGCCATATGATTGGATTATTAAAAACAGAATCATTTGAGAACAAGGCTTAGCTTAGATAATAAATAACAAATTTAAATTATACTGAAACTATTGTGTATAAAATATAATCAAGTTTTTTTATACAAAATATATACAGAAAGGGAATAAATTTACTGACTGGTGTATAAGTATAGTGTCTTTTGAACATTGTTTTGCATTTAGAGTCTCTCATATTATGTATAATGTAGTGGGGGTTTCACATTGCCTTTGGTTTATTCCTGGACTATGTGGGTTTCACATGGTCTTTGGCTTATTCCTAGATTCCAAGTATGTTTTGTGTTGTTTTGTATCCTGTGATATGGACTAAAATCACCTCTCTCAAATTTTAAATAGTGTCCCATTTTTATATTCAAAAACCTTTTTTTTAAATGAACTAGTTTTTTATATGAAAAACAACTTTTTGTTAAATTTTTAAATTGCACATTTCAATTAATTTCTACCACAATATAGTTTTCATATAACCTATTTGGTAACTTGGCCCACATGTGTTTGTAAATAAAGATTTGTTAGCTTGCACCCACCATAAATTGAAATTTTGTAAAATAAATTTTAAATATACAGTGGCGTAACACCAGGGCCTGTGGGAGTTGAGGGGGTGGGGCAGTGTTAAGAGAGCCAGCAAAAGGTAACTTTAAATTAATATAAATCTTGTGGAAATAATTGTACTGATTATTGACAATGGATAGGTTAAATATGTTTATCATAAAGTGATGTGAACTCTAATTAAGCATTATTTTGTTCATTTTTAAATAACGCAGACATTTTATTACCTTCATGCAATAAAGCATAAAGCTGACTTACTGATGACTCTCAACGCTCACGGTTGAGCCCACGTCATTCGAGACCTTCTCCACCATCACCCTCTCTTTTGTAGTGGACTCGTCCAAAATTCGGGCTCTACTTGCTTCATGTAGGCCTCAGGCAGTGATTGTGATGTTTTGTGTGAACAAAAACTTCTGCAGTAAGTGTTGAGCTTAACTTATGTTTATTACATGTGTGGTGGTTGGTGAGCCAACTTTTTGTAATTTCAGACATTAAGACAAAAAAAAGTATAATTCACCATGGCCCTTAGGACTTTTTCCGAGATATACTAAGTATAAGAATAGATCTTTTTCCACAAATTTCTATAAAAAGGACCCAAAAATTTGTTTTAAAATTGAAAGACAGTGGCTTTGTTGTTCAGCAAAAAGTGACTTTGCCTATTGCGAACAGTGTTGGCTATTTGCTGACAGATGTTTGCAATCTTTTCATTCTGTCTGTATAGAAGGCATGACTGGCAAGGTTTGTTAAAACTAGTACCTAATTCACATTTAAAAGCATGTGCTGTTTTTGGTGCACGCAAAAGAAAAGAAACACTAGATTTTGCTATGGAGTCTAAAAGAGGAACGGAATAATCAAGTGTAAACAAATACATGACCGTATTGTTAATGTTAATCTTACACTAGCAGCGTCCAACCTTGTATTTCGAGGTCACAGAGAATTATTAGCAATCATAGTGGACACTTTTTAGCCATTATAGAATTGCTCTCTAAATATGACCCTGTACTGGAGCAACTTATAAGTAGGCCTAAGCCAATGGCTCCCAAACTGTTCCTTAATAATCCCACCGCAAAATTCTTCTTGCATCTTTGCTTAATAATATTATTTATGTTTATTTTAGATAAATTTTAAAGCTAAATTAGATATTTATACATCGCACTTAAGTAATGTGATTGGTTATTTCATTGCTTATATATTTAAATATAACTTATATAGTACACATATATGAGGATATTCACATGTGATTAGTTTACACAATATTGTATCTAATAATACTATATAATTTAATTTGTCATGTTATTAAAATGCACAATACTCTTTGTAGATATTATTTCAACCTTAAGGAAAATAAAATATTTTTAATGAGTAAAATTTCTGCAATTTAAATTTCAGTCTGGCTTTTCTCTAAACCATTCTATATAAATGGTTCAAGATGTTTTGTTTTGTAAAATGTTATTGTATGGTGGTGTCAAATGACCTGTGCACGGTAGGGTTGTAGGTAATTGATTGCTAGAAAAAGCTACCTGATTAACTCTCATATATCCAAATTACATGATCTACAAGACTATATATTAATTTGTTGTCAATTTTGGCAGTCGAAACCTTCACAGCAAAGCATCATTATCATCATCAACTGTTTCCAGCCTGTGGCCAGGTCAGGTTAGTAAAATGCCTCCATCTTCCTCTATCCTTCCACCATTCTTCCTCCTTTAATTGCTTCCGTTCTTATCCTCTCACTTGAACACTTCCTTTTATCTGCTCCTTCCATCTCTCTCTTGCCCTCCCTTGTGGTATTTTTCCTTCATATGTTGCACCCTCCCTGAGTCCTAATACTACCTGACCATAAAAGGTAAATATAGGGAGAGGGTAAACTTGACAAACAAGATAAATGGAAAATATAATAATATGTAAATTCAACAAAATGAGCAGTTTTATTCATTTAAGCGCAGATGACAATAAATGGTCTCATTATATCATAATGAGTTCTGTTGGAAATTATTCTCGAAGTAAACAACTTTACATAATTCAAGTTGCGCAAGTATTTTAACAAAAGGAAACATGATATCCATCACAATATTGATAGACCAGTCTATATGAGACAATACTACAGCGTATTTATTTATATGCGATACAAAAATTATTAGGGCCTAATGGGCACCTTGATATGGTTCCAAAGGTTTCGTAATACACAGAAAACGAAATTATAAATATAAAGAAATTTAAATGTTGACTACACTACAGTGTTTACAAAACGTGAGGGTTTGACTACCAGACCTAAGCCAAACTCCCACGGGACTATCCGATCTGACAGAGAATATGGGACACACAGTTCCCAAAAATAAATAAACAAAACTTTAGCTGGTCAAACAGAACTTACGTTACAAAAGATTAAAGTTATCCTAACTCAAATTCCAATAAATAGTTACATCACGTTACGTTAATTCCAACCATAATTTCAAATATGAAAAGTTACTTCAATAAAAACGGGAATACTCTACAATTCCAAACAAATAAATATTAAC
>CABFVX010000131.1:233039-358159 GCA_902151425.1 Timema shepardi | reverse complement strand
CTTGCCCCAGTCGCCGGTCTTGGATTCCCGTGCGTCGTTCAGCCTAGCAGGATTCTATTGAAAGCAGATACATATCGTAAGTACTTGAACAGATTATTTATTACATTGATTTGGGTTGAGTCGTGAAACATATTGTCCAGCATTGTCATATTGTGTCTTCTTAGCCTACAAGAACTACAACAGCGAACAATACTATTGTAGGGATCCTAAATTTAATTGAATATATTGGAGCGGGTAGTATGATTTGATGCGACACATCCATTTACATCAGTATGGGGCGATGTCCAATTGTAACATTATATGACGTAATGTTACACATACTTCATTTCCATCATTTTCTTTGATATCCTCTCCTTGCCCATAACATCACAGTCTTGCTTGCTTTACTATCTCATGTACTCCCTGTACCCCCATACCCTTGCCCAATTCTGATACTTCATAAACATTCACAATATGCCTGAAGTGGTCGTTCCATCTACTCAAAATATCGTGAGTGTTTACCATCAGATTACAATAATCATCTTCACTAAATTTGTCCTAGCCTGATAACTTTTCCAACTTTTAATACCTAAATCAAGTTCCATGATTTTCATATTTTTGCTATTTTGTTCTTACTTCTAAAACTTATCTTTTAAATACTATATTTTTGTAACTGAAAAGTTTTTGGGAGAGTTTTAATTGAGAGAATGCGTGAAAGAAATGTGGGCAAGATTTGGGTGTGCAATGTGTTTTCATCCCAGTTAGAGGTTGCATGAAGCAGATATTTGCATTGCAACAAGTGTTTGAGAAATGTGTGTCAGTAAGAAAGTTTATTCTGTATTTGTTGATCTGGAGAAAGCTTATGATCGGGCGAATCGGGGTATTTTATAGAATGTTCTTGGAGATTATGGTGTGGATGAATAATTGTTAGTTAATGCAATTAAGGCGGTGTATGTTGGAAGTACAGCGTGTGTTAGGGTGGATGGATCTTTGAGCGACTGGTTTTAAATTGAACAGGATATATATATTTTGTATGTTTTCATCTCATCTGGACGTTGAAAGATATAGGTTGATATTAAATGGTGTTGAATCAAGTCTCATGGCAATTCATTTCAATCCAGTAGTAGGTAGCCCCCTAAACATATTGCTGTCGTCAAAGCTACCTTTGATTGAATTGGATTCTTATGTTCAGTTCATGTACAACTTTAATTTTTTTTAAATTTAGATTAATGAAATTGAGCACATTGAAACTAAAAAAAAAGTATTGTTCACTAATAAGTAGGCTCTTTTGAAACTTCGTTGCTAAATCTTTAAGAAAATAACATTAGCAAACTATTAATAGACCACTAGCAAATCGTTTGTAAACCCTTACTAAACCACGCTCTTTTCTACAACTGCACCCCTTTGCTCCTACCCATATTTATTCATTTATTTTATAATAAATACTAAGATATATTATCAGTCTTGAAACCAGCAATAATTTATATTTAAAAAAAAATACAAATATTAGTCACAGAAAACCATATTACAATTGCTATCAATGCTTTTTAATACTATGCAAACAATATTATATTCACCTGATTTACTTTATCATATTGGACTACTTAAACTCGCACCAACCGGTTTTGGTCCGTGTCGACCAACACACATTTTTACTTTCTCCCCAGCGGCAAAAGGTAAAGATTGTACAAAAACAAAGTTCTACCACTTATCCAATAAACAAGTAGCTCATGTGTTTAATGTGTCATTCTTTATCCAACTAAACTTCCTTATGATGCACATAATTTAAAAACATAGTTACAATTCATTTAATGGCCGGCTCAAGAGCTATCTCTTAGCAACGTATAGTAAACCTGATCTTTCAATGTAGGACTCCGGTGTAACTGCCGTGTTCCATGAAATAAACTTGGCAGGGTACCTTCCCACTGCATGTAAGCATTGTTTTTGGCACATTTACCTTTAGTACATATAATTTTATCAATTTTGAAATTGTCAGGAAGACGTAAGAGCTGCAACTCTTTTTAATTCTTAAAGCCTTCCTCCCGTGTATGAACGTTGGGTTGGCTTAAAAAAACAAAGATGGATATTAAATACATTTCGTCTAATTGCTCTTTTCAAAGAAAAGATATATATATATATATATATATACATATATAATAAAACTTTTATAAAGTTTTGTTGTGTTAGTTTAATTACGTTATTAAATAAGTCATTTAATAATGAGTACAATCAAGCTAGTCTCAGAAATTTATCTTGTTCCAATTCGTTTAATTAAGACCGATATCTCCAACTTTCACCATTATTCAAAAGGTTACATTAAAATCAAATAATTTGAGTGTCGAGTATTTTTACACTAAGGCTTAAGCAATTAAATTAACATATTTTTAGTGAATTAATTTAAAATGACCATTTATTATGGTATTAATATTGCGCGTCTGGGCTAAATCATTCGTAGCTCAATTTGTGGAAAGATTAGCAAGTACTAGAGAACCATTGCCCTGGGGACGACCGAATGCTATAATTGTACATACCTTCTGTGGAGGCTCTTTACATGTCCCAATGAGATGAGGTGATAATGATAGTGAGTATGAGGGTGTGGAATCAGTGGAAACAATTAAACCTAACTTAAGCCTAATTGACTAACCACTGGTGACCGTTGGGGTAGCTCCCATTTCAGGGAAAATACCAGCGGCACTATCCGGGAATCAAGCTCAGGACCTCTATGTCTGTAGTCAGATGCACCGACCACTACACCACGAGGCCGGTTATTTATTATGGTGATCATATAATCCTGTATCATTAAGAAATAACTATTAAACAATGCATATTAGGCCTTAAGTAACATAATTAATTACGTATTCAATTACGGTAGAATTGTTAGAATCCCAAACATATATTTTTTGGGGGACTCAATTTAAAAATTATTATGCTTTCTTGAGGTGTTTAACGTGAACTTTCTGAACCGACTGATTATATCAGCACACAAGATTTTTTTTTAAATTAATAATAAAATACGGTGCATTCTATACCTAAAGCAAATAGAATTTTGAAGAATTTATTCACTGTGATTCTACCCAAATTCATCTCATTGTTATAGCTTGCAGACTTAAGGCCGATTCACTTAGAACGCTAAACTAATTTAAGTTTTTCTCTGCTAGGTCTTTAGAAAAATAGCGGACCATGCATTTAAATGTGTTGATTCACACAGAAAGCTAAGCTATGCCTTGCTACGCCGCGCTATGTTTTTTCCGATTGGTGTCCGGGCAATTTTCCATATAATAGGATCCTGAGCCATCTTAAGTTGCGCATGCGCATAATGCAACTTAAAATCCGTGTTGAACAGATGCATTCTGGTGAAAATAACTAAATAAGTGTTGAAGTTTTGTTTACAGTTTGTTTCACATGTATTTAAGTGATATTCTATTTAGGGTTTATATTTAATAAATGTTTTTATATTAAAGTGGAAGCGTTAGTTGGTCAAGTCAAACTTCATCCTCCTAATATTTCTTCATTTTTCAAAACAGCTGCTAACAAACAGCAACATCTTTTCTTCCTCAGTACTTTCATTTGAACTTAAACAAGACATTTTGGAGAACGCCATCATAACTAAACTTCAATGTAGCATACTAGAAAGAAACAACACTGAATTTTGGAATTAAAAGAGGGACCATTGTTTAGCTTAGTTTAGCTAAGCAATGGGTGTGAAACCAAACTGACAAAGTCTTAGCAGAGGACAGCACAGCACAGCATAGTTAGTATTCTGTGTGTACCGGCCTTTAGTCAATCTAGAGCATGCATGTATGGCGTAAGCCTAAATAACTCCTACTTTCAATTGTCCTGACTCAGCAGTAAGGTATTCGTACTATATTATTCATGTTTAAAAAAATATAAATTGTTTTGCAAACAGAATAACACAGATTATTGGCAAAACTAGTAACTTAGGGGAAACATCCCTTCGTTTTTGGTATGTAACAACGAGATTTTAGACCTTTTGATAAGAGGGGGACTGCACAAGGACACCAGTTGTTAGGAGGCTGGTCTGAAGTGCTCTACACACTCGGCTACTAAGTTTAACCAACTTGTGGGGAGAATGCACTACAGCTTGAGTTTCTGTTCGGTACGGAGGACGCCCGAACCCATCTTTGGAAGCCAAGAGTTATTTAACAATAGCACAGCACCAGGCGGTCGAGTGTTCGACACATGATAGAGTTATAACAACGAAGATAGGTTAGGGCACGGACTGTTGAGTACGGACATTGATAGAACGAAGACCATTCCCTAAACTCTTTCAATTAGTACTAGAACCTACATCACATTATACACTAGTAGCGAAATTAATCTATTTCAATAAACAAGATCAAAATGAATGCTATAATTATTTGACGCTACCTACCAATCCCACTAATCTCATCCTGACAATTTGGCCCACGGGACAATGGGTAGCGACATCATTATTATTATTTTGTAAGGTAACATAGCTATTTGTAAACGCTAACGGGACCTTGCACAAAGTCTAGATTTTAGACAGGTGCCTAACCAGTCTAAAGCATTGTTTAGATTAGTGCGTGTACACACGCGTGGTAATTTCAGTGCGGGCACTTTCTATGAGCAAATGGTATACTATTACAATTATAGACTATCAATTTAGATAATTCGATAGATTATATTTTAATTTCAGTATTAAACCGTGAAAATATTATATCTACATAAAGTGTTTCTCCAGGTAAAGAGCTTAGGTACTGCTATGTATGAGACATAATGAAAGTATTATTTATTACACCTAAACCAAAAAGACATAGCTTTTTATCCGATGAAAGCTTTCAAATCCAACCCTAAACAGGTGTAATATTTTAAGCACGGTTTTCTAGTCACAACGTGAAATATGGAATACCTGAATCCCAGTTGAGGTACAACGAGATACAATATTAACTAGCTATCCGATATATTAACTTGGAAAAAACTGTAGTCATTAAGATCTTAACAACCGTTATTTTTTCCTCTAGGAAAAGGGTTTGGGAGATAGTCTTTTAGTTTATGGTAGAGAGTCCTCAAATTTATAGAGGAATACCCATTATTAGTAGAAAAATTTTGAAAATTGAAAACCTCCCTAACTTTGTATGACCAATACGCATCTTTGTTAAAAAAAAATAAACAAAGCTCCAGCATCTATTTAAGTAATAGATTCATTATCGTTTTCAACGTATAGAAAATCTTAATGCGAGGCGGTTTATCAAAACAAAAGGAAAATATATAAATGAAATATAATTTTGTATGAACCTCAGTAGGTCAGGAGAGTTGTAAACCTTCTTACGTCCATTATTGTTTCCAGCCTATGGCCCGGGTTCTTTTTTATTCAAGCCATATATTTTTCCACTACCGGCCTGCTAGGCCTTACGTAGCTTCAAATGCCTTACTATAAAACTAGAGCATACACAACATCCAGTCCCCAACCGTTAATTCATCAATGTGTAAGGGTAAACCCATATTTTCATCAATTACCAATTTTGGGCCGAACTGGGAATCGAACCCGGGACCCTTAGTTCAGCAGGCAGACATACTACCGACCCAGCTAAGGTAGTTGCAACACTCCTCCAATTATTATTAATTTGAGACCAATCGCTAGTACAGAAAGAAAAGTCCAGCGTACGTTGAATTAAAAATATTCGAAAATGAGATAAAAATTAACAAACATTCGAGACCATTGGGTTTTCTGGAATTCGTCCAGGATCAGGACAGTAATTGACTGTTTAAGGACGATACATTGACAACGCTACTAGGATTATTTGAAGTCTCCCATTCGCTTTGGCTACGTAACAGTAAAAAAAAAACTTGACAAATTTGATTGAAGTCTTTAGATTTTATAGACTTTTTTTTCCTTAGTCCAACTATGCAGACCGAATTGACAAGAAGATATTTAACAAGGTTATAAACCCCAAAGTCTGTAAACGACTACTTAACTCATATCCAAACTCAAATGCGTAAGGGGTGACCTGGCGGTCTAGGGGTAAGGTGTCAGACTTCTATGCTGGCGGCCGGGGTTCAATCCTCGGTCCCGGCAAAGATTTTCACAGTCACCCTACCATTACACATTAGCGTAAGTGCGTATAACCCGAACGGGTAGTAAGACGCGGTGCTAATAATAATAATATAATGCGTAAGCGGGGCGGATTTTTGTATGCTCTATTCGTAGGGCATGTTTATGAAAATGTAATACCTAATATAATAATAATAATTATTATTATTATGTGACGGGAAATTTCTCCATCCACTCACCCAGTTATTATAATGAGTGGCTTACTATGATTATTTAAACAGGTGAATAAATGCTTACGGCAAGAAAGTGTTGGATAGTCGACGTGTAGGACCTTATATCCTAGCTTGCGAATGCAAGTAATAGTCCTATCAGCGAAAAGGGCAATGAGCCCTTTAGTCACTACAGGGTGGCCAACGTTCCCTCGTTCAGTGCTAGTTTTAGATGAATTGAGGTATGCTGTGTGTGAATAGAAAATGTTACAGATTTCAATAGAAATAACACCTAGTGTAAGACTGTAGTGAGTAGAATCAATACACCAAAGGCTTTCTAAACGAAGATATCAGGGAATATAAACTACTTGAGGATGAGAAAATAGTTTTACTCACTCCTTTTCCATGAGCTTGCCTTAAAATTTTCCCCCCTTATCCGTCTTACTGGATACAAAATAGTATTAACAAAATACTCTTTTATTGTTTTAAGAAATGAAACATATTGTTACTAATATTGCTAGTGAATTTGGGACTCAGGGTACGTACTCCACCTGTCTCAACCTAGTTATATCACTGGTTGCAACCAATTTATAAACTTTCTCGTTAGAAACTCTAATAGATATTTTTGTAATCATATAACATTTAACCTAGGTTGAAGATGACGCCAAAAATTCCGGCCCGCTCTCGATTTTAATTCCCTCGCCCGGACTTTCTGTCGAATGGAAGAACTGCGGAGAGTCCTTTGCCGGTGGTACCGACTTAGTGGGCGCATCTTGCTAACAAATAATGCTATGAACTAGTTGTACTTTCCGTTCCGTCCTTGCGGTGCCGACCCATTGGGACCTTAGGATCTGGATTAATTTTCATACTTTATTTTATAACAAATTATTTAAATGTTCTTCATAAAATAAATTAAAATACTGTTCAACGCGCAGTTTGTTTAATAAATGAACAAGTTTAATCATGAATGCATTATTTAGTTTATTACTAAAATAATGATTAGTTTAAAACTTTATTGTTCATTCAATGAAATTCTAGTTACATTTTAAGGGACAAAATAGTCTTAATTTATTTATTACTTAATTTATATTAGCCCTTTCATTTAGTTCTTGGTGTACTCAACTGTTTTTACCGATTCATGGGAAGTTAAACAATTTTGAAAACATGTCAATGTTCATAAATTAAAAGATTTTTTATCTTATTCTTGAAAATAATTTTCTTAAACCTAGGGGGGGGGGATGCAATAGAATGCCAATGTTTTTGCATTTTCTATGGTAAATTCTTTTTTCAGCCAAAATAAATAAAATATTGAATCAGTACAAACATAGAGTTTAATTTTCTTCATATTATGATGATATAAACAGTTGTTGAATATATCTCATAAGCATTGTGGCATTAATTGATAAACTTTTTAAACGAAGCGAAAACGTTGTCATTAAACTCCCGGACACCCTTCGACTTTTATTCAAGAAATGTATATATCACCATATGAAGGAAATTAAACTATGTTTGTACTGAAGAAATATTTGATTTATTTTGTCCAAACAGTTGTTTTGATATAAAAACTACAAAAAACATACCTTTTCTCGTGTTCCCTACATCCCCATTATAGTTGCATTTATACACCTTATCATGCAAAAAATCAAGGGTGAAAAGTTTTATATTTTCATTACAAGAGTAACATATAAATGCTTTTTAGATTCTGTTAAATTTCGCAATTGATATTAAGGAACCCGCCTAAGTGGCGTAGTTGGCTAACGCGCTAGTCGTGTTGAGCTGCTCGACTGCTGAGGACGGGGAGATCGTGGTTCAAATCTCGGTCGGGTGAACTGGGGGTGGTTTTTCCTAAATGGTTTTCCACTCTCTCTCTCCACGCAAATGCGGGTCCACTTCCTCTAATTCAACCTTTCCAATTCCTAATCCATTAGCGTAATTAGTACTTAAAGCGCATAACCCGAACGGGTAGTAAGGCATGGTGCTAAATAATAATAATAATAATATTAAGGAATCATTAGAACTGTACCGCGTAAGAAGAATAACGTGTTCTGTAAAACCCGCCTCGGTGGCGTAGTTGGCTAACGCGCTTGTCGTGTTGAGCTCGACCGCCGAGGACGGGGAGATCGAGGTTCGAATCTCGGTCGGGTGAATTGGGGGTGTGTGTGTGTGTTCCTAAATGGTTTTCCACTCTCCCTCCACGCGAATGCGGGTTCACTTCCTCTAATTTAACCTTCCAAATTCCTAATCCATTAGAGTAATTAGTACTTAAAGCGCATAACCCGAACGGGTAGTAAGACGCGGTGCTAAATATTATTATTATTGTTCTGTAAAAATTGGACTTTTTCTCGCTAGTGCTTTAGTAACACATTTGGCTTACAGTCTGGCTGATAGAGTGCTCTCACCCAATAAGTTAACACGCCCCTCGCCAGAGGTAGACTGTTTCACCGGATTCATCTACCTTCCAACCTATCCGTTAACACATAGAAACTATTCTCAAGTGACAAAAACTAAATGCAGTTAAGAATATTACATATAAATTGGCAATTTGCAAGCGTAATTTTGACAACAGCAGGATTTGTGGCATAACTTGACAAGGGATACTCGCCTCAAGAAATATGGGCTATTTTGTAAATAATAAAGTTTCTGTTAGTGCTAGTAATTTTTTTTAATCGCCTCATCCTAATGCTAGTAATTAATTACAAACTAGGTACTTTAAGGATTCACATATCTGAAAAATTTTGAGCTGTGTTTGGATAATAATCGCTACATATTCTTAGAATGTTTATTTTATGATAAATAATTATCCGCTTCGGTGGCCACATGGTCCAATTCTCTACTCTCGTCGCAGACTAGACTTCCGATGACAGGGATATCGAGGTTAGAATCTCGGTCGGGTCTACTGAGTGGGGTTTTCAAAATAATCTTCCACTGTCCCTTTACACAAATGCGGATATATTTCTTCTAACTTAACCTACATAATACCTAAACCATTTGCGTAATTAGAACATAAGCTTATAACCGAAACTTGTAGAAATACGCGGTGATTAAAAATAATAATAGTAATTTCAATTTCAATTCAATTATCTTTACTTTATCATAATGCTTGCCAACATTTGTGAGACCTATGAAAGGCTAACATTGAAAAGCACACAAGTACCTTACAAGCACGTATAGTAACACGGGAAAATAAGATAAACAATCATAGCTAAATAATGATACATACTCATGAATAATCACAAAAAAAATCAGATATAATAATTAAATAGTAAAATAACAATAATAAAAGATAACTAAAGAGTGTTAATGTAAATGTATTTAAAACGAAATAGCAATAAGCAAACATATAAACAATCAAACTAATAATAATAATCATAATAATAATGAGAGACAATACATATCTTAACTTTAATTTATTTTCATGAAATAAATATTAATATTGGTATCCTAATCTGATGATACTGCTTATTATATTTAATTCATAGTCGTCCGTCTAGTTTTAAAATTTTCGTAGCTATTAATTACAATGGAAATATTAAGTAACGTTTCTTTATTAATATTACTTTTTATTAACAATATTTTTCTGAATTAAATATATTGTATTATAATTTTGTTTGGTGAAAAATGTAATTATTTACCACTTACAACATTTTGGATAGCAATGCATTTTACCACCAACTAACAAAGTTTATTTTTTTTATTTTTCAATCGCAAGCAAAATTCAAAACTCCTACTCGTCATAAAGATTGTGAAATTTTAAATATTATATAATTTTTGTTTAGATAAAACTGTTTTACATAATTAACTAATATCAATATCTCAATATATGCAAAATATAATACATTTAGAAGTTAATGTTTTCCAAGCACTCACATATTTCGCTACTGTGGTGTGACCCGACTCGGTGGCGTAGTTGGCTAACGCGCTTGTCGTGTTGAGCTCGACTGCTGAGGACGGGGAGATCAAGGTTCGAATCTCGGTCGGGTGAACTGGGGGTGGTTTTTCCTAAATGGTTTTCCACTCTCCCTCCACGCAAATGCGGGTTCACTACCTCTAATTCAACCTTCCCAACTCCAAATCCATTAGAGTAATTAGTACTTAAAAGCGTATAATCCGAACGGGTATTAAGACGCGGTTCTAAATATTATTATTATTATTATTACTGTGGTGTGGCCGTTAAACTGCTACAATATTTTAGTCCACACCCTAACTCAAACATAAGTGTATCTAAATATTGATTTATAAGTCCCGGGTTCTATTCTTGACATAAAATAAAAATTATCATCTATAAAATTAGGGCTTCCCCTTTCATTTATGAATTAATTACTGGCAGACCCACTTTGGTAGTTACGTGGTCTAACGAGCTAATCTCGTGTTGGACTAGACTTCAGAGGACAGGGAGATCGAGTCTTGCTCCCAGTCAGGGGCACTGAGGGTGATTTTACTAAATGGTTTCCCACTCTCCCTCCACGCAAATGCAGTTGCATTTCCTCTAAATTAGGTCTTCCTAATCCCTAGCCCATTAGTGTAATTATACATAGGTGTAGTCTTGGAAAACCTGAAATAGTCAGGAAATATCAAAATTTAAAATTGTATAAACTACATCTATTTCGAAATTTATCAATAATATTTAAGCTTTTAGACATTAAAATCAAAGCATTTTTGCGGATACTTTATATTTTTATTTAATTGAGTTATATATCGACTGATTATATCACCACACGACTTATAAAATAACTTAAATTTAGAACAGATGAAACACCCAGCCCGTGCAGTTAATTCTTCACTTTAAAAGGCGTATATTCACATTTCACCAATGATACATTTTAAAGTCATGCTATGAATTGAGAACGGAATTCTTAAGCTTCGTTGACACTACTAACAACTGAGCAAATGTGTCGGAAAAAATCGTTATACATTTATTTGAATTGTTTGGAAATCAATGGTTATTGGCTTACATTTAGCACTTTTCTTTTTAATCATATGGCATTATTGACAGTGAAAGATATATATTATCCGTTTCGGTTGCGCGTATATTTTCAGCCTCTCCTTTGACATAAACCATTTCCCAGGGTACACCATAAGAGGTTGTCTACACCTCGTATCCACAATAAGATGAGATGATAGTGATTAAGAAAATGTAATCAGTAGTTATCTTAAGTTTGACCTAAGTCTAGCTGACCATGCCCTGGTGAACTTTGAGATAATTCCCCTTTCAGGGGAAAAAATACCTATTGTACCAGCCAGGGATCGAACCCTGAACACCGAACTTCCTATCCAGGTGTACTGACCACTATATCACGGGGACCATTACTTTGGCAATTATCACTCCACTATCCAAAACTATCTTGTTCTTAGCATCTTACTTTCAAGTATTTGACTGTTTCGCATACCCATAATACTAAGTAATAGTCCCTATATTATAACGCTGGGCTATAGGCAAGGAAAATACAAATACCCAGTAATTAGGGAGTTTTTATGGGCTTACTAAGGCATTTCCTGGCGTACTCCCTAGTAATAGCAGCTCAGTCAAGTAAGTACTTTTTATGTAACTCACTTTCAACTGGAGATGTGGAACTGAAAATATTCTAAAACGGAAAATTTGTAATAATTATATCTGAAAAATAATTACAAATAATTAAATAGAAGGTGACCTGGTGGTCTAAGGGGTAAGGTGTCAGACTTCTATGCTGGCGGCTAGGGTTCAATCCCCGGTCCTGGCATAAATTTATCTGATTACCAAACCCTTCATTCACCTCTGACAAGACATCTTGTGAATGTGGGGAATGCCAGGCCTCCACCGTAATAATAGTTAAATAGAACTAAGGTAATAATATATATATATCCCAAGTGATAACGTTTATGCTTAATAATTTCTCCTAAGGGCATTAACACAAGAAACATCATCAAACGAGATTTTAGTGGCCAGATGGTCTAACGTGCTACTCTAGCTGTAGACTCGACTGCCGATGACAGGGAGGTCGGAGCTTGATCCTGGTCAGGTTCACTGAGGGTGGTTTTTCTTAAATAGTTTTCCACTCTCACTGATCCAATTCCTCTAAATGCAAACTTCCTCATTCCTAACACATTAGCGTAACTAGTACTGTACATAGACGTACAACCCAAACGTGCAGTAAAGCGGTGCAAAAAAAGTCACCAATAATTTAATTAAAATAACTTTGACGTTGGCTCGACATTTGTTTCCCTATCTCCCTATCCTGCATACTTCTAATCGATCTCTCCCACACACCCGCACCCCCCTATTCCCTCTTTATAACCCACTCGTCTCTTAACACACTATATTTTGAAGTATAATAGGCTCTAGGTGCCACCTCTTCAATTTAACCCGTCCACCGCGAGCCGCCACTGCGGAAAATTTTCATCTCTACTTTCAATATGTTCATCCTAAAGGCTGGAGGGCAGTTTTGAAGCAAAAGTTTAGGAGCTTTAGTAAGATCAAGCTTATTTAGATTTAGTTCAAATATATTGCAAAGCTATTTATTTTAAAATTTGTGTAGTAGCATATGAATAAGAGGGATATATTTGGGCAATCACAAGTAATTATTTGTTATGTTATTTTATTTTTGTGAATGATGAACTATGAAATGGGTAAAAAAAAGTTTTGTGTGACTAAAAACTTTTGAAATAATAAAACAAATACAACTAATCCTAAATTTGATACAGGCTATAGGCAAAACTAAACCAAAATTTGATACAGCCTATAGGCAACACCAGGACAGCTATTAGCTTGATTTTTACTTTTTCACTATCTTACAGGTAGAGAAAGTGTTGTGATTGTCCAAAAAATAGAACTCAAAATTTTGATGAATCTCTACGTTTCATGACCCCCCGAATCCGAAAAAGTGCTGTTTGTATTTCCGTCTGTCTGTCTGTACCTCCGACTAGTCTAAACTATTTTACCGATCGGGCTAAAACTTGGTATTTAGGGTTTTCATAGGGTTGCTCCGAGGGTTTTTTGGAATTGGATAATAATAATAATTATATTTAGCACCGCGTCTTACTGCCCGTTCGGGTTATACGCTTTAAGTACTAATTACGATAATGGATTGGGAATTGGGAAGGTTGAATTAGAGGAAGTGAACCCGCATTTGCGTGGAGGGAGAGTGGAAAACCATTTAGGAAAAACCACCCCCAGTTCACCCGACCGAGATTCGAACCTCGACCTCCCCGTCCTTGGCGGTCGAGCTCAACACGACAAGCGCGTTAGCCAACTACGCCACCGAGGCGGGTAATTGGATATCCAAACCTAAAATTAAAGGTAGTTTACTGAAGGGCAAAAATTTTAGATTTTCTCAAAATTTTCTCTAACGATTTTGATTAAATTTCATTTCAAAACATTTATAAATATTCTAAACAAAATGAATACTTTTAATATTTCAGCAAAATGACTTTAAAGGCTCCGCTCTGATGCGTAAATTCTAATTTTTCTTATGATAACTCAGAAACTATTTGAGATATGAAATTACTTATCATCGCAAATATGTAGAGCTATTTATATTACAAATATTTTATTCGAAACATATTTTTATAAAACCAGTAATTTTCAAGCTATACGCAATTATATTTATTTTTTAACTTTTCGAACACTAAAGGTAAGTATTGTGACCATAAAAAAACCTAACCTGTAATGTTAATGGATATCGAACCCCCAAACCCTATAAAGTGGTCTTTGCAATGCCATCTGTCTTTGTGTCTTTTAACCCCAAAATTAAGAGTAGTTTGATAAAAAGTGAAAAGAGAAAAAAATCGATTTTTTTCTCTCAAAATTGGCTCTTACGATTTTGATTAAAATTCGTATCTAGGTGTCGATTAAGATTATAAATAAACTGGCTATTTTAATTTTCCCATGAATATGACTTTTAAGATACTTTACAGAAGCGGAAATTTCTGTATCTTCACAACTATTTGAGATACTAAATAACTTATTTTTGCAAAATTGTAGTAATATTAAAAATAATATACTTTTATATGATTTATTTTATAGAACCAACAGTTTCTGAGATATTGGTATATATATTGATACAATTTGGTGAGCTTTAGCTGTAATGTGATATTACTTAAATTTTGACGCAATAATTCTCTAATGCCATAGAGTAAGAAATGAGTATGTCTCGAAAAGTGTATGTTCTCTTTCTTTCAACCTCTTAGGGGAAATGTTTGTACAACAATGATTTATCACTATAATTTTAGATTCAATAGTCAATATTTACCTATATTATTGGTCAAAATTTATAATTGAGGAATTTAATAGCAATGCAATATCCATAAGATGTGCAACCCCTAACAAAATGTTGAAAATTTAAACCGGAAGTCGACATTTTAATACGAAGTTTTGACCCTTGTGGACCCAATATTAATATTTTTACTTTCTCGCTACCTTACAGGTAATGTGATCTTCAAAGAAATTGAACTAGAGATTTTGATGGATGTCGACGTCTCATGACCCCCCGAACCGTAAAACGTGGTTTTCGCAATGACGTATGTCTGTCTGTCCATCTTCCTGTCAGTCTGTACCTTGGGATAGAGCCTAAACTGTTTTACTGATTGAACTTAAACAAGCTATCTAGGGTTTTCATAGGGTTTCCCCAAGGGGTTTTGGGAATTGAATATCTAACCCTAAAATAAGAGTAGTTTACTGAAGGCCAAAATGAGGAAAAAATCGATTTTATCAAAATCACTTTAACGATTTTGATTAAATTTAATTTCTAAGCTCTGCTCAATATTACAAACCAACTTTTCATCAAAATCACTTTAAGGCCTCCGGTCTGATGCGTAAATTCTAATTTTTAATTTTATCTCCGTAAGTCTTTGGGATATGAAATTACATATCATTGCATACATGTGGATCTATTTATAATAAACATATTTTACTTGAAATACAACTTTATAAAACCAAAATTTCAAGCTATGTACAAATATATTTTTATTTTAACTTTGCCAACACTTTAAGGTGAAGTATTACGACCGCCAAAAAAATCTAGCCCGAGATGTTGACTATGTTCTCTCTCAGGAAATAAATTGAGAATATTCTAGAAAAAAAAAATGCTGTTGCCAGTAGTATTCATTGTTTTTGAGGACTCACTTTGATTGAGGGAGTGAAACCTTTTCAGCCGAAAGGTTTTATATTTGATCTTTCATTGTTTGATCACTGGGAACAGGTATTTCTAGATCTATATGTCGATTATTAAAATAACACTGGTGTTCTAAGACAAAAGATTTGGTTTTGATTACTGTTTACATTTCCTATTCTTGGATAAATATTTGAATATTTTTTGTGGTTGGCATACAATCTGTACCAAATAGGTTAAGTTTTGATTTTATCAGGCTAGGTACGTAATACCCTATTAGCCCTTTTTATAAACAAAATCAATGCTCATTTGATTCAACTAATGGTAGAGATCACTAATAGTGCTACCGTATCTTTAACCATTTAAAAATTGTCATTTTTGATTCTCATCTCTAATTCAATAGCATTTGTCTAATGCAGAAACTGATTTCAATAATATATCTGCACACAACCATGAATATATTTATTTAAAAAAATCACATGACTACATTATATATTATGTTACTGACTGAATCTATATTCAAATTTTAAAGTACCTACAATTTGTATTTGATAGAGAAGTGATTTAACTCTATAATCATCATTATCATCATCATTTTAAATAGTGAGACTTATGGCTAAATCCATTTGAAAATGTATTAGATTTTCCAGAAAATATTTGCCATGATACTGTAAAAATTGGTGTTTCGGTTTTTATTCTTTGCTAGTAACACCAAATTCTTAATTAAACAGCCCATATGTTGATTAAGTTATTAATTTTTCAACAAAATATGTCACCACTAATATATATCTCTAAAGTAATTTGCCGTTTTTTCTGGTTTATCTTGAGTATTTGAATATTTCTAGAACACAAAATCAAAGTTAATAGATACAGCCACAGAAGACAAAATCTTTACAAAGTAATAGAAAAATTACTCAACTGGCATTACAATTTGAAGGAACCTACTAGCCTACAGCACTTCATACTTGGTAGTAGTATCGATTGTGAAAGATTGTGATTTTTAAAGTTAAATATATTTTGTTACCGTATTTAGGAAATAAAATACATTTGAGCAAAAAAATATTTGTAATTAAATAAATGTGTTAAAATTGTTGAGAAATTAAGCATAATTAAAAAAATAACTGGCAGATGCCATTAAAACATCGAGATATTAAAGTATTTAAGAATTGTTACTTTTATCTGGGATTCATTTTTATATAATTCTATCATATTATTTTATGACATTATTTTTGTCAATATATAAGACGCATATGATAATATTATAAATAGTAGAATTAAAATTAACATTTAATTAGTTTGACTTATAAAAAAGGTTACCTAATTTCATATTTCAAGTTAAATTTTCTTTGCATAGCATTGAATTGAAATGTTCGAACAAAAAAAAAAAAGAAACCTGTGCAGTTATTATTTTATTAACTGAAAAATTGTATAAGGAACTATGCTTACAATATTTGAAAAGAAAGCTATTGTAGAAAACTGTTTCATTGACTGTGTGTTCTCTTCTAAATATATGCATGATCATATGTATTGGGTGCATAGACATAAAAAAAAGTGATTATGTGTTTCTTATTAAGAATGAGATTCCCATCCTCGGGACCACTAGGTCATATAGGAAAGAAATTATGTAAAGACTGTATTTTGATGCAAAGACTGTCAATACCTGAATTACCTTGTATTCTTCAGTGTGGACCATCCAGTTCTAATTACAGTCAATATAGAGACAGGTAACAATGCTAATAAGGTTAAAATACAATGCACCAACACCAACAAGATGTGGGGGGTGGGTTGATTAACAATAATAACATAATTCATTCGCTAAAGTTTGGTGATTTAAAGTCAGTGGCGCAGGAACTGGCGGGCACGGGGGTAAATTTTACCCCCTCTAGAATTGAGAGGGGGGGGGGGAAAGTATCCTTTTTTACCCCCTCACCCCCAAAAAATATAGTAAAACTTTTAGATAATGTAAATATCTTGTTGAGGCAAGATACAAAGTTCACACTAAGGTAACATAACAGAAATATAATGTGCTTGGAGCACACTCGGTTTGATAACTCTGATAGTTATACCAGCTACATCGGCTACTGCAGAAAGAAGTTTTTCAATGCCTGGACGAAAAAAACAAACTATCTTCGCTCCACGATGAAGCAACCTAGACTAAATCACCTGTGTCTGTTGAATGCATACCCTGAGAGGCTCAACAAACTTGAAAATTTTAAAACTAGTTAGTGGTTTTATAGCTAGTAACGAACCTAGGGAAAAGGTGTATGGAAACCTACTTTAATTTTCGGTGTTTCATAATTTTTAGTTAAGCGACATCAGATATAATTTTTCTTAATTTGTTTTGTGTGTATTAATTATAATGTTTGGCATGACTAAAATAAATGAGAAAAATCCACAATGGGACCGATGATACGGATATCCGTCGTTATAAGCGATAATACTTTACGCATTTTCGCCATAACGTGATTAATACATAGTAAACATAATGCATGGACAGCTGTAATCTCTCAGTCGCCCTGTGCAGTGGTAACGTGACCTTGTGCACGCACATTCCAGTGAGGACAAAGATTTTTTCTGGACAGTTTGGTGTTAGGGGGTGGTATTGACAACATTGGAGATGCATGGGCAGAAGTTAAACAGTCCTGTATGAAGGGAGTTTGGAAAAATATTGGGCCTAAAGTTTCTGATTCTCATGATTTTGATCCTGAACACGAGTTTTAAAATTCATGACATGACATCGTTGACATAGCAAGATGTTTGATTTGAAGAAGTAGACCAGGAAAACATGGATGAATTGCTCCAATCCCACTCAACAGAACTCACGAATGAAGATCTTCTAGAAATGGAGAATGGCATAAGTAATGAAGAGGAAGAGCCCTATGTTGTTGAACTTATCAAACAACTTTCAACAAAACAATTTGCTGAATTTTTTAAACACATTGACAGTGTAATTAGAATTATTGAAGAGAATGATCCTAACATGGATAGAAGTGCCAAAGTTGCCAGAGATATTGAGTTATTTGGCTTGCTACAAAGCACTTTATAGAGAGAGAAGAATGATGCTCGTCAGTTGAGTCTTGACTATTTCATTAAAAAAAAGTTGAAAATCTTCAATTTAACGACCCAGAGCCTTCACGATGGCAAGAACTGTCAGGCAAGAGCCTGCAAGAGAACAAGAGCTTACCTTCCCAGGGCCAGGGCCTTCAAGAGAGCAAGGGCTTACTATCCCAGGGGCTTCAATACACGAAGAGCTTACCGTCCAAGGGTCATCAAGAGAGTGAAAGCTTACCGTTTCAAAGCCTTCGGGAGAGCATGAGCCTACCGTCCCAGGGCCTCCCAAAGAGTAAGAGCCTACTATCCTAAGGCCTTAATTAGAGAAAGAGCCTATAGTACCAGGGCCTACAAGAGAGAAAGAGCCTACAGTCCCAGGTTCTTCGCGAAAGCAAGAGCCTAGAGTCCAAGGGCCGTCAAGAGAGCAAGAGAGTGATAATCCATATTTTCCAGATCGAGTTAACTTATGATACGATTGAAGATTAACAGTAAGTGTATCTGAAGCATTGTATTAATTAGATACATTTTTTAAAAAATTGTATTTATTTATAAATTTCAGGGGATTGAAGATTGACAAAAGGTGTGGGCTACCTATAGTATTGTACAAGCCAGATACATTAATAAAAATTGCATTCATTTACAAGTTATAGCTTTTTATTTAATTTTTTCCTTTGGCGTAATCCCTATCTCATCCATGTTAAAATCAATTCCCTTTACGCATTTTCGTGCTACGCAATTATTTATCAGGACCAATCACTCGCGTAATGCGTAATCTCAAAAATGTTATCCCCTATAAGATCACATGATTATTTTTACACCCTCCCCCCCACCCCCTAAATAAAAACTTTCCTGCGCCACTGTTTAACGTAATAATGTAATTATTACTTAGTAAAATAAATAGTACGGAACTCCACAAGTAATTTCTCGCCCTATTGTTTAAAAATGGTGATAGTTACACAAAACTCGTAATATAAGTGAAACGAAATAATATACACTAGCAAATACAAGCATTAATTGCACTATACCTATGTAAAACATTTTTTGGGTCCCGGTTTTAAATTTTATAATTTTAATTTTAAAGAATTAATGTCCTCATTTGTATGTTTGGACCAATTAAAAGGGTCCAAAAGGGTCAATACTTCGTATTAAAATTTCGACTTTCAGTTAAATTTTTTGACATTTTACTAGGTGTTGCATATCCTCAGGTCATCATCGCATTGCTATTGAATTCTTCATGTATACATTTTGACCATTGAAAAATGTAAATACTGACTAATAAGTCTAAAATGAAGGAGATAGATCATTGTTGTACAAACATTTCTCCTAAGAGGTTTAAGGAAAAATAACATAAGCTTTTTGAGAGACATACTACAACTAAAGCTCACAAAATTGTATATATATATATATTTGTCAATATTTCAGAAACTGTTAGTTTTATAAAATATATTTCAAATAAAAGCTTTTTATTTTTAATAGTACTACCATTTTGCAATGATAAGTTATTTATTGTCTCAAATATTTGCGGAGATACGGAAAGTTCCATTTCTGCAACATACCCTAAAAGTAATTTTCACAGGAAAAAGAAAATAGCCATTTTATTTGCGATCTCAAATTCCATATATACACATTTTAATCAAAATTGTTAGAGCTAATTTTGAGTAAATCGATTTTTTCGCTTTTTATTAATCTACTCTTAATTTTAGGGTTAAACAGACACACAAACAGACGGAATTGCACAAACCCTTTTTTATGGCTCAGGGAATCATGAGACGTCAACATCCATCAACATTTCGGGTTCTATTTTGTTTACGGTCGCAATATTTTACCTTTAATATTCTAAAAGTTAATAAATAAATATATATTTATATATATTTTTGTATATAGCTTGAAATTTATTTGTTTTATAAAAATATGATTCAAATAAAGCATTTGTATTATAAATAGTCCTACATATTAGCAATGATAAGTAATTTCATATCTCAAAGAGTCACGAAGAATAGATAAAAAAAAATTTGAATTTACGCATTAGCACAGAACCTTTAAATTCATTTTGACAAAAAATTGAGAGTAGTCATTTTGTTTGTAATATTGATCAATGCTTAGAAATTAAATTTAATCAAAATCGTTGGAGCCAATTTTGATAATATATATCTGATCTCTTTCCTCCCCTAAATAAACTACACTTAATTCTAGGGTTTGGACATTCAATTAAAAATAAACCTCGAGGAAACCCTATAAAAACCCTAGATAACAAGTTTTAGCCCGATCGGTTAAACAGTTTAGGCTCTACCTCGAGTTAATGAAAGACGTATGCCACCCAGTATTCCGCGCGTTCTTAGAAACCGGTCCTGGATTTTGCACCGTTATTTATATACTTCAATCAAATGTGACAAACGTGAAATAAGGCGTTAAACTTTTACAAATAGTCCTTCACATCTGACAAGACGTGTATTAATCACAACTTGTCAATGTGGGGAATGCCAGGCCTCCACCGTGGTTCGGATCCCACGTTAAACTGTAGGTCCTTCATTTCATCTCACAATCACCCTACCATTACACATTAGCGTAAGTGCGTATAACTCGAACGGGTAGTAATACGCGGTAGTAATAATAATAATAATAATAATAATAATACTGTTTCCATGTTAAGTAATACTACCTTTATTTGGAGCTAGTTTTTCTATGTAATTATTTGTAATGTTTTTTATGTGTATTATTTGTTTAGCATATATCTAATTGTAATTTTTGTTCACGTTTAAGAAAAGTTGGTAGCCTTAACTTCGCTATTAAAGTCTATTATAACTATTTTTATTTATAAACTACTTAAAACATTTGATTTGACATGGTAAATGAATTTACGTATTTATGAACAATTTTAACTAAATACAGGCTAATATTATATTGGGAATTATAATGGGAATTAGTAAAAGAATACAGTCGAGAAATGCATGATTTTTATTTCTAGCACCGCGTCTTACTACTCGTTTGGGTCATAAGCCTATGTACTATTTAAACTAAAGGGTAAGGGATTACAATGGCTTAATTTCGAGGAAGTGCACCCGCAGTTGGGTGGAGGGGGAGTGGAAAACCATTTAGGAAAACCACCCTCATTTAACTCGACTGGAATTGGATCCCGATCTCCCCGTATTCGGCAGTCTAGTCCATCACGAGATTAGCGCGTTAGACCACGTGGCCACCAAAGCGGCTTTCATGCTATAACTTGGTCATTAAGTGGTTAACCTTGAGCCGGTTGTCAATGAATATAGAAATAAGAATATACAAAACAATAGTTTTACTAGTGGTTCTCTTTAGTTGTGAAACATGGTATCTTACCTTATATCAATTGTTCCAAATAGGCATGAAAATACTGGGGAGCATAGGAGGCTACATAATTATGAGCTAAATTCTCTGCAATTACTACAAGACATTGCAAGGTTAATAAAATCTCGAAGATTACGGTGGGCAGGGAATTAAGCGTGAATAGAAGTATCTAGAACCATGTTCAGGTTATTTACTTGCAAACCCAATGGGAAGATACCATTGGGAAGACCTAGATGCAGATTAGAGGATAACATTATAATATATCTGAAAGAGATAGGCTGCAATAAGATAGACTGGATACAACTAGTTCAACATAGGTATAGGTAGCGTAATTTTATAAGTACAGCAATTAGCTTTAAGATTCATAATACCATAATTAATTCACTCTATTTAATAATGTTCTAGTGTTTACCAACAATAACAAGGCATATAAGAAGCCAGCTTTCAACAAATATGCAATAATTGGACAAATTATAGAAATACATTCAAAACAAATAATTATTGTTAATTTAAACAACACAGTACATTTAAATTCGAAAAAGAAGAATCTAAATCATGGCAGTGTAGAGCAGTAATTAAATTCAACATAATTAAAAGTATTTGAATAAATCATAATAAAAGAGAAAATATGTATTTATAAATAATACATTTCCACTCGAAAAACCCTAAATGCTATTTTTTGTTTCAATCTAAGGCAGGGGTCGACTACCTAAAGCACGCGTGCCAAGAGTGACACGCGGAACAATTTTCATTGGCACACTGAGTGAATCGAATAAAATATTATAACACCTTTCTTTTTAATTAAAACCATTGATGTTAGTAATAATTTAAATAATTCCTTTTAAATTTAAATGACTCAATGTTTTGTTTCAAAATCTCAAAATTATGTTTTCAGAACTTAATTTTTGCAAAACACATTTTATAACTTTTGTATTTCTTCTGATTTATATTAAAATATTAAATATTCAAGACACATTAGTTATTTAATGTATTCATATTAGAAACATGTTTTCACATTTACATTTTACATGATCAACTTAATTTTTTTTTAATTGTTGTACTAGTTAACTAGTATAAAAATATACACTTTTGGGTCGGCATAAGTTGGTTGGCACGCTGAGCGACTTTGCAGTATAACTTAGGCACAACACTACTAAAAGGTTGCTAACCCCTGATCTAAGGTAGGTCCAAAATAAATCTAGGGGTTTTCCTTAAATAGCACCTTAAGTTTGGTCTTCCTTACATGAAAGTAATCAATTAATGATAAGGGACAGTTAAACAGCACAATGTATTCAATGTACTCTCGTGTTTCTTTATTCTTTCTCGGATATATTAGACATGAATATCAACACTTGATAAAAGTTCAATAAATAATCAGCCAACTGTTTAGTCGCCGAGTTCTATGAAAACCTTTAGGGTGTTAAGAGTGAAGTGGGCGGGAAGGATTGGTCAAGGGTTGAGGGAAGAGGGGGGACTTACCGTACAGAGAAGGAGAAAAAAGTCTGGACCACTTTTTTTTTTCAGTAGAGAGATTTCAACATTTGCTAAGCGGATCCCTTCCTACAATACCTCCCTCCCTCTTTTACCCAACACATCCCCCAAAAAATACATCCTGGTCCCTCGCGTTTGGGGCCTTATCCTTTCTCTCCCTCCAACCAGCCACTGCAAGCTATCGGGTTACCATGGATACAAATAACCAATTTAAGTAATCTGCTCCTATTGTATAATTTATGATTCGGTTTTTTCGGTTAGCGGTCGGGAGATTTCGTTTTGGGTTTGCCTTTAGAACGTTGCGAGGACGAAAAGAAGAGAGAGACGATTTTTTTGAGGGGTGAGGAAGCATGCTGAAGGGGGCAGCAGGAAGAGATACCATCAGGCTAACTGCCACACCACGAGGCAATGCCAATGCATTTAAAAAAACAACGCCATCGAGTAGAAAAAAGAGAGGAAAAAACTAGCACGAAGAGTAAAAAAAATAAATAAAGAGTTAAGGCTAAGATAGCAATTGGTTGGGCTACTGGCTGTTTTAATTTTGTGGGTTCTGTTTCAAAAGCCATGGATTTCGTCGATGAGAGGGAGACATGATTTGGGTACATTTGAAATGGGGTTATATTTTTTTGCTTGTACTTTCGTGTGTAAAAAGTTCTTAAATAGAAGGGAAGATAAACATGAAGAGGTGCGCCATTCAAAACTAAAATTTGTGAAAAAATATATATGGTATGGAAAAAATTAGAGAGTTTTTTTATAGAAAGGAATTAAAAGTGGTCGTAGATAGTTTTTGAACACTTTTACTGCCTTTCATGACAGTTGAATAGCAATGAATTGTACGAAATAAATACCCTTTCTTGCTTAATATTAGCAAATGGTTAATTTGCCTCAAATATCTCATTTGTGTTTAACTATATTTTAAATACCAAACTGATCCACACTAATAATTTGGGAGTGAAGAGATACAGAACCAAAGTCAGATATTTCGCTGAGCATTTAAATAAAATTTAGTAACTTCTTGTATTTGAATAGGTACAGAAAATATTGGAATAAGATTCCGAAGATAATAAGCATTAGATGTACTCTCTTGTTACCTGTAACTCTGGGTAGGTGGACTAAGGCGTTAATCTCTTCTTGTCTGGATAACACTGATGGGAGAGGGTGGGGTTCGAATATAAAATTTATAATTAGGTTGTTTTATCCTAAATGATGAAAACTCTTTCTCCATGAATATGCGGGTACATTTCTGATTAAATCTACCTTTTTTATCCTGATTTCATGAATGTAGTAAAATATGAATATCCCAAACAGATATTATTATTATTATTAGTACTGCGTCTTACTACCCGTCCGGGTTATACGCAAACCGATAGTAAAAATGCGATGAAAACAAAGACGCATTTCATACCTAGATATGTTATTTCTGTACATTTACTGGTTTTAATTACTCTGACCTAAAGTTAGAAGTTTAGTGTCAGTTATAGTTTATTAATAAATAATAAACTAAATGATAGTGTCTGGTGTAGTCAGGGGGATTGAGGGTGAATATGTTCCCCTGGAAACGAGATGACTTTAAAATCCAGAGTAGTGTCGAATTTAAACATTTAAGATGAGAATATATGTAAAGCATCTCCTAGAGACAGATATGTTTTTAGTATAAATAAACCATACCTTTCCCCTTGCTATACCTATTTATTAGCTATGCCATGTAAAATGAATAAGTTAGGTAAGCGTAAGGTGTAGCAAGGAGATAGGTATGGTTTATTTCTATGTATTAGGACGTTTGGTCTACGATCCTCCCCAACCCCACCTCCACATAGAAAGGCAGCCCTTTTGGACCAACCTATCACAATTTGGCATAACCTTAAAACATAAATGGGGGGATTTTGTACCAAAAGAGATAGGACGTTTGAATCAAAGAAAGACTAAATTTTTCTTAATATAATAAAACATAATCTATTCTAACCAAGTCTAGGCTAGGCTTATCTTTGACATTAGTAGTTTTTGAGAGTGAAGAGTCACAATAACTTGAAGACCTGAAAATGAAAACCATGTAAAGACCAAAATATGGAAATTAGGAGAATTGATAGCGACAAAAAAAGGTTTTAAAAAATATTACTAAATTAATTTTAAAAAGGTTGGTTTTCTATTATTTCTTTAAGTTATAGGTTCATTTTTATATGTATTTCAATAACTCATAATGCATTTTTTAAATGTTATGAGGTTGTCTTTTGTGCGTATTTTAAATTTAAACACATTACTTAAGGTCAGTACATCTAAACTGTCCTTGCTAGTTGCTTGGGTTGCCACGCATTCAATAAGTTTTAAGCCATCCTCAACAATACTCGCGTTGCCAAGCATTGCTGTGATAAATTTAACTTTCACACCCATCGCCACAGGCGATTGAACAGATAATGGTAATATAAAGATAGTTTTTGAATTAAATCAACACACATGGTAGGAACTATAGGTGTTTACACAACCGTTCCAAACGTCCTATGACCGATTTGATCCAAACGGCCCGTGCATTTCAGCTGGGATCAGATTGCGCTAATAGTCTAACAACAGTTTCTATGAGCCCTACATTGAACGCTATAAACAAGTGACCGTCACAACCATTTAACACCTTTCATTTAAAAAAGTATCGAGTGTGCAGAGCATAGACGCTGGTATCTATTATTATTATTATTATTATTATTATTAGCACCGCGTCTTACAACCCGTTCGGTATATACGCACTTACGCTAATGTGTAATGGTAAGGTGACTGTGAGATGAAATGAAGGACATACAGTTTAACGTGGAATACAAACCACGGTGGAGGCCTGGCATTCCCCACATTCACAAGATGTATTGTCAGAGGTTGAAGGAAGGGTTTGGTAATCAGATAAATCTTTGCCGCGACCGAGGATTGAACCCCGGCCGCCAGCACAGAAGTCTGACACCTTACCCCTAGACCGCTAGGTCACCAAAAATCTGGTATCATAAATTGAGTCACTTGGAGTAGAATCCAAAGAATCTTTTGGATGCATTATCACAATGTACTTAAAAACTTTTACTTTCACTGCCCTCAAAATATAATAATTTGTTGTTTTCCTGGATCGCAGCAAGACCCAAGGTATACATATAAATTTAAGAAGAAAACTTGTTTGGTAAATGTTGGAGAAAGGTTCACGGAAATCAAATTACTATTCGAAATATCTTATAGATGCGTTCAATTAAAAAAAAAAATGCCCACGAGTAACCCCCTTTGACTTGGAAAACCCCTTGTTTTAAATTTAATTTTTCTCCGCCCAGCTCAAAAACATCTCCCACTATTTAATAAATAATATACACATTATCAAAGTTGACATTTGAGTCTCTTATTCTACTAGTGAAGCGGTTACCAACGTGGGGTACGCCTTGGGAAGTTTGGGAGTACGTGAACATATTTGAATTATGGCGGAAAGAGCTACATATGTCAGCAATGTAAGACAAAAAATCAGTCAAAATTTATGAAATTAACTCAATGATATGGCGAGGGGCGGTGCGGGTTTTCTTATATATTTGACATTGAGAAAATGATTTCAATTTCAAACTTAAAATGGTTTTATATCTATTAATAAATTAATCAATAAACTAAATATGTTAGTTTTTATTGTAACTTTGGCGTTTTGAATGTAAACATAAATCCAACCTTTTTTTAAATTGTTTTGTTTTAATTCTATTATTAGATAATTTATTTTCGGTTGCAACAAATTAATTATAAATAACTACTATTGTAGTAATTAAATAGTTTGTTAATATTAAGGGCACAATTTACGGGAATGGGCTGCCAAGGAGTAGGCGTATGCAAGCGAGAAAAGGTTGGGAACCACTGAACTAGCGTCCCGCTCCCCCATCAAACTTCAATCCTGGCTGTAGCGTAGACGATAACGTTTAAATTGACATTGTAGTTTCTAGAACTTGAAAGATTTTCACATCAAGATCACAAAGCTCTTCTATATAAGCATTCCATCGATCTGTAATGATCTTAATATTCACTTTAAATGTTTTTATTTCCAATTTCAATATTTTTAATTTTTTCAATCACCCTTACTTAACATCTTATTTTGAGGTACAGAAACTTTATATTCTAATTAGTATGGATATAAACACCTCTACAAACCATCCCCCCTTTTTTACAATACCATTATACTTCTTCTATTTACCTTTCACTATCTCCATTCTAATTACCTAGCCCTTTGTTTTCTAACTTAAATTTTATATACTCCCTCCATAACACACTATCACTACCCTTTATTTTATGGCTTTATGTCAAACATCTATAGTTGGCACCTCTTACTATCAATTGTTTTTTAACTTCTTTATCAATAATAATTTTTATATTCTCTCTCTCTAAAAATATTATCCCAATGCCTTTCTATTATATAATCTTCCCCAATTCAAACCAACAATAGCCACCATATCTCTTGATCATGTATTTTTCACACTATATATATATATATATATATTCTTTAGCTCATTTTCTACCTCTCTATTCATAATCGATTTTTACCCTTCATAGCTCTACTTCCTATTTTCTAATTCCTACTTCTATACACCCCTTCTTACACAACCCCATTTCCTTATTACCTTTCCCTTTATTAAATACGAGGTAGATGGAAACAACGAGTCAGTAAGTCAATGCAAGCTACTCTAGCTTGGCAGGTAAAGAACGCCCATAAATGAACACAGACAAAACATTGTGGCAGACACTTGATATGCCACATATGCTTGAATCCCCTTTGCGTGTTAAGAACGTTGTCCAAATGTGACGCCACAAAATGTCAAATAGGATTGCCCATATTATTGAATTTACATTCTATTCAGAGAGTTCTAAATATATTAAGTTGAAACATTAACCAAAAACTCTTAAATGATTCTAAAATCAGTCTTACACTGTCACAAAATTTTTTTGAAGCAGTAGTTTTGCAAACGCAGTTTTTTATAAATCATCTACAAATCAGGCTATTTGGCTTAATCCCAAAATAGCCTGTAAAACACTTCCTCTAAAAAACTTCCTGTAAGTTAAAAGTCTCTGTGGTAACATATGTCTATCTAGAATAGGAAACAGGTAAAAGGTAATTTTAAAAAGGAAGTCAATGTTTCCAAAGCGCAAATAGTACAGTGAGTGCAAACTCGTCAGAGGAAGAAGGGAAGGGTTATCAGCAGATAAACAAGAGGCCTCGCAGTGTGAACTGCTCATTTTATTCCCTCTTTTTATATTTCTTACATTGGTGTCTAAGTGTGATTGCTCTAAGTGTGCCTTGGTACGTCAAGTTAAGATGCAGCTCGATTCGCAAAACATATTCGAAATATACAAGTAGGCAACGTCATTAACTGTAGCTCCCATAATTATTACTATAATTGCAATAATATAATGATAGCGTATAGCCCGAACGGGTAGTAAGAAGCGGTGCTAAATAAATAAAAAATAAATATACTGATATTCTGTAATTGTTGACCCGTACACATTTATTTTATATTTACCAGCAATACTGGCATATAAGGGCATCGCTACTTGAGGGAAAATATCCTTACATGGTTGATGAGAAATATTCTTACACTGTGGTCATTCTTATGATAATAACTGTTTTAGAGCTTATAAACTACCAAAGCAATTCTAAAATATATCATAATTTTATGTGGTGTGCTTGTTAAAATCTGACTTTTTGTTTGAAGAAGGCTAGCTATATGTTTCAAACAATTTAATTTTATCTCAGAACTGTGACATTTTACATTAAACGTTATTAAAAATTAGTTAATATCCCCTATTCATGAATGTTCAAAATATAAATTAAAATGTAAAGTTTTTGATATTAGAAAAGCAGGTTAATAGCTTTCACCTCCATTTGGTGGTAAATAGAGGCGTACAGTCCAGTTGGGTAATAAGATACCAAGGAAAATAAAATATTGAATGCAATGATAAACTATAAAATGTTACTTTTAATTCAGTCCAAATCTGTCTCTCAGTCGGTAACGCGGCTCTTAATTGATGTAAAGTGTCTCAAGATCAATTAGTGGATTGGCCTTTTTTTTATTATTTGTGAAATTGAGGATATTATTTAGAAATCATAAGTATTGGCGTTGAGTTTGTTCTAGAATGCAGTTAGTTTTTGTCATGTTAGTTCAGAAAGTGCATGTTGTATATCTCAAATAAATAAACTGTATTTATAGAAAAAAATCATTAATGTTGACATCAAGACCTTTGTATTTTATAAAATGTTTCTACTTTTATTAAAACAAAATTTCAACTGAACTATCTTTCTTACCATTCATTCTTAATTTATATATAAACTGTCATAGCTACCTACATATTTTTTATCCAAAACTTACATCTAAACTGTCATGCACATCACTTTCATACTCTCTCTCTCGCTCTCTTTCTCTCTCTCTCTCTATATATATATAATGTTCTTCCTACCGCTTTATTACTCTAAACTTACAGAATTATATACTGTCCTGGCTACCTCTTTCTTTCTATTTACTTACATATAAACTGTCCTTCCTAACACTTTATTATCTAAACTTACATATAAACTGTACTTATACCTCATTATTGCTCTAAAATTACATAATAACTGACCTTACTACTACTACTCTAAACTTACTTCCAAACGAACCTTCTATCCATTCATACTCTTAGGGCAACCACACCGGACATACAGTCGGTGGCAGACAATTTCGTAATACAGTAGTTGGCAGGACACTGCGTACGACCGACAACTAGCGGCCGCAAACAACCTACGTCAGTTTGTCAGTGGTTATGGGGGGTGTACTGTTTGAATGCGTGCTATGGAAGATTCAATGTTGGTACATTTCCAAAGATTGAGATATTTGGCGATATTGAAAAGAAATCGCAAATTATCGATGACTAGTGCAAACACTTCCTCCCAATTTTTCTTTTGGCAATTTTGTTTAACTATACATCAAATGTAATTTCATACAAAGTACGGCGTTGTTGCACTAACTCCATTGAGCAACATCTTTGTATTTTGGAAATAAAGAAAGAAAAAGCACGCGAGTATACTAGACACTCCAAACTGACCGTTTACACACCACGTAGGGATTTTCGCGCACCTAGTTTACACTACTACAAAAATGTCGTTCATATTTATTTGTAGTTCGTTTTCACGACCATGTTTGAATACAAAATTTCCACTCTACCACCGACAGACAACCAACAATTGGGTTTGTGTGAAGTCGGTAGAAAATTAGAACATGTCACATCCTTATCGTAGGTCCATCCTTTTAGTCTGTCGTGTTCGGAGCCCCATTTGAATATATAATGAACATTCCGACCGATCAAATTGTCTGCCACCGATTGTTTGTTTATCTAAACTTTAATTCCTAATTTATCATATTCTAGATTTACATTTTAATTTTAATTCCTAAAGTTTTTATTCTAAACTTTAAATCAGTCCTATCTACCACTGCTCCCTATCAAAACTGACAAAAATAAATCCTTCCTACTGTTATTATTCCAAACTTATTTCTAAACTGTCCTTCCTGCCTTATTGTTGATCTAAACCTACATCTAAACTATACTTCTAACCGTTCTTACTCTAAAACTACATCAAAACCATCATTCTTAAATCATTCTTACTCGATAGTTACAAATAAAATGTTCTTTTAACTTTATTACTATAAACTTACACACAAACAATCCCTACTACCGTTTTTAATCTGAACTTTTTACATCTAAACTGTCCTTCTTACTGTTATTACTCTAAACTTATAGCCTGATCTTACCATGCTTACTTTAAAATTGCATATATTATATAGATGTCCTTATAACCCAATTCATACTCTAAACTTACATCTAAACTGTCCTTAGTATATAGGGGAACCATAAATCCAAATTTAACATTGAAAACTACCCCCAGCCCCTTACCGCCTTCTATCCTTGACATACTTTCAAGGTCATTGACCTTCTATGATGAAGTCAAGCTAGTTCGGTAGAGCTTTCACAATTAGGAACTGTGCAATCGTGGGTTCTTCCATGTGACGTCATCCTCCAAACTTCTACTTAGGCAATATAGATTATTATTATTATTATTAGCACCGCGTCTTACTACCCGTTCGGGTTATACGCACTTACGCTAATGTGTAATCGTAGGGTGATTGTGAGATGAAATGGAGGACCTACAGTTTAACGTGGAATCCGAACCACGGTGGAGGCCTGGCATTCCCCACATTCACAAGATGTCTTGTCAGAGGTGAAGGAAGGGTTTGGTATTCAGATAAATTTATGCTGGGACCGGGGATTGAACCCCGGCCGCCAGCACAGAAGTCTGACACCTTATCCCTAGACCGCCAAGTTACCGGCAATATAAAGTTTAACTATTTGGTGGGGATAGCTTGGCGGGGAGTTTTAGACGTGATTAGACACGTCTGAATCGACCTTTCACGTCATGCTACACGTACTTCTAACAGTTATAAATATACAGAGAAATGATTACTCTTTTGATTCGTTAAACATCTTTTATTTATTAGAGAACGCAATAAAGTGAAGCATCAGAAATGGACAACTCGAATGTGATCAACAACGAAGTTTCAAATTGTACAAGTGTACACGTAGTTACAAAATTCTTTATATATGAAAATTATACATTATTGTCTTTTGTTTTATTTATATAAGATGCACTGTGAACTATTATATTTGTTTCATCTATATATGCCCAATTGTAAATTATAAATTTTTGTTACATTTATATAAAAATAATTGTGAACTATTATGTTTGTTTCATGTGCCCTCTGCCCTCTAACGCCACAGATAAGTCCGAAGCTGTCTCACCATTGGGGCTTTGGAAGTCCCTCGAAGATCCCACAGTGCTCCCAATCATGTGGTATGAGAATTGGATATTCATCACTCTAGCAGAAATGAAAGTTTAGACTGATACCAACATTCCAAAAGCTACACCATCTGAACACATTGCTACTTGGTTAGAAAATGATATGGCAATGTCACGTTTACATCTTTAATAGTGTGAGATATAAAATAAAGATAATTGCCTGGCACCTTAACTCAATATCATGACTATTTATGGATGTAGGTGTTCCGGTTCGAGTCCCAGCAGGACCAGTTATATAAGTTAAGTTATGTGATAATATTTGCCTCTTCATGAGAAGTTTTCACGAGGGTTATTCAATATATAGTCACATTTACACTAACATGTACTAATACAATGATGTTTGTATAATTATTTAAGCTACAATGAACCACAAATAGAAAACCATAGTAAAGCTGAAAACATACACTTAGGTTGTTCATCACCATATTCCCCATTCAATACATATCTTACTCGCCTCAGTGGCGTAGTTGGCTGACGTGCTAGTCGTGTTGAGCTTGACTGCTGAGGACGGGGAGATCAAGGTTCGAATCTCGGTCAGGTGAACTGNGGGGGTTTTCTCCTAAATGGTTTTCCACTCTCCCTCCACGCAAATGTGGGTTCACTTCCTCCAATTCAGCCTTCCTAATTCCTAATCCATTAACGTAATTAGTACTTAAAAAGCGTATAACCAGAACAGGTAGTAAGACGTGGTGGTAAATAAAAAAATAATAATATTACAAAAAATATATCTCTTCAAGACCACTCGACCAAGAGACATTGCGAGGTATTTTCACCCACTACAAGATATTAATTTCTACTGGCGAGTCAAACAAAATTGGCTGTGACCTAAGCATGGAGTCCCGCCATCTCTGTTCTACTATGTTCGAGAATGGGGGGATGAGGACCCATTTGGGACCGATATCCTTCCAAGCAGACGAAATGGAGTATATGATCACCTGAACACATCAAACAGCCACCAAATTAATCATAATACGTTTTCTTCCCACGTTAACTCCCTTTGTTCCCCTCACCGTAGACTGTTTATATCATTCTCTGGGTGGCAAATGTATTTAACATGTCAGGAGTTACATTGGAAAACTACTATTGGCAGAGTAACGATTCAATGAGGATCTAATTTGTTAGCTTAGCATATTCAAAACTATAATTCAAGAATTTCTAGCATATATTGTTAGTTCAACTATATATATATATATATATATATATATATACGATAGGAGTCAATTTATATTTTACATATATGATATTCTCAGCCCCTTTTGGACTTGTTAAATGTTTGACTTTAGGAAACAAACATTTTGATATTTAAAAATTTATTAGATGTTGTTAAAATACATTTTTTGAACCGACTTATCATATCGGAATGACTTAAAAAACTAGTTTAAATCTAGACCAGACACAACATCCAGTCCGGCCGTTAGTTCATCACTGAGAATTGGGGAACACACATTTCAAAATCTATAAATGTTTCGTCCATGCAAGGAATCGATTCAGGGATCCTTAACTCAATAGACGGACACGATACCGATTTCACTAAAATGTTGGACATACTTAAATATTTTGTGAGAATAGTGGTAATATGTTATTACTACTAATTGTAAAGGCATTAGTCTTTGTCTTGATAACTCTTGGATCTTTATGGCTCTTGAAAACGTTATTAAAATGAGGAAATATGTCTCTCAATTTTTTTAACCCTATCAAGTCAGATTTGACTAATCTCATATTTATATTCATGGTAGTTATTTTTTTTAATGTCATGTTGATAAAGAGTTATATTCTTGTGGTTAATTGCTTAGTTTTTTCTTATCAAATGTTGATAGGAATAGGAATCCAGTTATATTTCGATCTACCTTTTGTTATTGTATAATATATGTAGTGTTAGGAAACAAGTAGACTATTAGCCTTTTTGCACACCAAGGAAAGAGAAAATCCTTGTAAAATTTTTGTATTTTCCGTCCATTTATTGTATGGCCGTTAAAGCTTGTAATCCATTTTATTATAAATGAAACGTTTTATCTATTAACACTATATTCGAATTACTTATAAATAATCTTTTCTCTCATACATATCTATAGAATTTTTCCCTTTAGCGAAAGAAATCAACTCAGGAAACAGAATTAACATTTTCCTAAATATATTATAACTAAATAATCTTACTTTGCTTCTAGAATTCCTTTTTTTTCCTTAACTTCCATACGGGCTAGGCTACCGCCTATTAATTCTTTCTTTGAGAGTATTTGACCCAACATATATTAAATAATCGTCTATACTGTCATTTTTCTCTCTGTCCCTCAAAGCCTCTTTTGTAAATTCTGTACGCTTCCGAGCTTCCCTTTTGATTAATTATAAGAAGAGCTCTACAGATTCTGTGCCACTCTGCTCATCTAGAGTTGTCATTTGTCAATATTAATTACAATCTGTTTTTTTTATGTTTCATTAACTACGGTTATGCCATGGACTCTACACCGTAAACCTATGCATTAATTCCAAAGGCCTAAGTTTATGGTCTTAAGCGTGATGAAATCGTCATGGAACTAAACCTGAGACATATTCTAACGCCGTCTGACTCTACTACCGCTCAGTTAAGTCTTTACTGTCTGAGTATGTACAGTAGCCCCATGGCTTCTTTGGTGTTGACTGACAGCTCACAGCTGACAGCTTGTGCCGAGTTCTCGTCCCTTATTTTTTGGGACCGCACGCTGCGTGGTTTGCCCGTTCCCCCTCCCCCTTCTTGCCGTGCGCGGTTGGCTGCGCACGGCCTCGTCGCACCTGGCGCGTCGGGTTGCGTGGCTCGTCCACTCACTCTGGTTTCGGATTCACGTCCATGCGGGTCGGCTGTTCACAAGCCGTCGGCTCTTGGTTTTGGGCTTGTCGAGAGCAAGTCGGGGTCATTGCGATGTTATCACGTGCGGGAATGGAGATGGGGTTTCTTTTTATATACAGTTGTGTAACCGAACCAACCAAGGAGTAGAATTAGAGTCCTGAATAAATACTTGTGTGACAACATCCTGAGTGACTTCTTCGTACAACCCCTTCATAACGACCTGTTGTGCCGCGCCCCAAGTCTGGTGCGCGAACCCCCAATATCGACATCGGTGAGAACGGGGGCTGACACATTGTCGCCCACAGCGTTGGAAGGATCCACGAGAGGTGTGGGCACAAGCTNTGACAGCTAAAAGCTTTGAAAAGTTACCAGACCAAATTATGTATCCCTACGCCGAACCATATGATCTGCAAAAACATGTGTCTAGCAGCTGTCACTTCTGACGGTCAAAATTTAGGTGTTATACCTAAATGTTGACTGTCAGAAGTCAGCTGTGAGCTGTCAGTCAGCACCAAAGAAGCCATGGGGGTACTATAAGTATGTCCAACGATTAGACCAGTCTGATCTCAGTCTACCCCTGTTGAAATCTCTAAACGAGAGTAAGATAGTTATGACCTATTCTAATGTCATTCTTAAAGAGCGACTACCTCCAGTTGATATTATCCCCTCCCTTTCCCTCAAATAGCATCTTCTATAAAAACAAAGAGTAAGTTAATCAAAGCTTGTTTAGGTTTAATACCAATGTGTGATGGCCAATCGTGTCCTGCACTATTTAATTTTCTCCTGAAAGTAAAAAAAAATGTATAAACTTAAAAATTTAGGGATGCTTATTTTCTTACGTTGTGTTTTGGTAAAACATCTTGTTCCGTGACGAATTTAATTTCTGAAGGAATACTATTAGGTAATCTCCGGTTAAAGGCTAGATACCACATCCTCTAATGACAGGAAGGGATAGAGATAATCTTAGTTGGGAATTTGTTCACCGTTTCTAATGGCCACTTATTTCGTTCCGAATGTTTATTTTACCCTATATAAAGCTGCGGAAATCTTAAATCTCAACCTGTCAGATAAACAGGTAATTGAGGTAATCTTGGAGAATGTTTCCCCTCTATTATGATACATTTGTATTTTCATGTAAAACATCTACTTTTTCTGAACTGCTATATTTATCTCCGAGTATTTATGGGTCACTATTGGCCGAAATGTAACATCTAGAGGTTCATCCGGTAGAGAGTATCAGTATAACCCGCTTTTGCGTATGTACGTAGACCAGTATTCTTACGCAGATTCCGTTCGCATCACATTCTGCGCGCGGAAATAATAGTCCCAGAAAGTACCTATTTGGGAACATAACCGAACTGTCTGGAGATGGATGTTTTCGCTGACGTAAAGTTGGATATTATCAGCGTCAGTGCACCTCGGGAAATGTGTGATACATTGTCAAGATAGTGGCACCACTGCGCCTGGTACTATAAAGCCACATAATCCCCTTCCCATGTGGTGAGGTTTACTACTTTTTTTAGAATTGGTTTTGCAATGTTGGATACCAGTTCCGGCAGTTCATTCATAAGCTCTGAATTTTTAGTATATTTCAATAATAATAACTGCCTGATTAAAAATTAAATATAATATTTTGAACCAAAACTGTTTGTGATTGGTGATGGTAATGTTCTGCTTGTTTATGAATAAGTAATTTTAACATTAAAAATGAAGATTTTTTGTGGCAAAGAGCTTTATTTTGTTTAGTCAAACTCCCATATGATGTAATCCCTCTAAATGATGTTTCTTGGGAAACAAGGGTAGTTTTGAATCTGACTCTTATAGTATTTTCCTTTGACTTATCGCTAGGGTGCATATTGCGCTTGGTAATAGTTTCAGGACCCCTTCTTTAGGTGTTCTGTGTAGAAATTAGGTAGCCATTAAAGGATTGATAGAGCAGTTTCTGTACGTCATTATCACTTGGTTAGGAAAATGTGACATTCTCCCGTATGATATCTTTGTGGAGGATGCTATTCCAGTTAGGTTTGGGCCCTGTTTCTGTACTCCTCTCGAAATGAAAATATTTAGTGATATTATTCGATAATAAGAACCTAAATATGTTATTTATCCCTAGAAGTCCATCTATGTCAGTTCTGCATATTATTAATAATAATAAAAGGTGAAGGCTACCGTACTATAGTTGATTATCGAAAAATTAATTTAAAAAAATCCAGTTTGACTCCTACCCCATGCCCTGTGTTAATTTTTTTTTGCCGTTTTTATCAAAAGGTATGGGACGAACATATTTTTGGAAAAGATTATTTTCGGCTTATATCTACCCACTTAATCATCTGATATTGTCCGTTTCCACGAATTAATACTTAACCTGTCTAGTAATATTAATGAATAGTGGACTTCAAATATAATTTTACTAACTTATTAGATAAGCTCCTATTCGATGTATTTCAATAAATTGCTATCAATTTCTGTTTTATTATATAATAATACATGTATGAAGATATATTTACCATCCATTTATAAATAATTTTTTCAAGATATAAATTCATTCATTTATTCAGATAATGTATAAATTTATGTAGATAACGTTGAAGTTAGACGTACAATATATTTAAAAAAAACTATATCGCTTTGTGGGGGATAGCTTAAATTGGCGATAAGGGGCCTGGCACATAAAAAAAGAATAAAAATGTAATTGTATTTAATTTAGTGTAGCTAAGAAAGTGAGAAGTAAGGGTCTCTGCCGACCAAGAGTGACTAGAGCTCATGACGTCATGGGAGTGCGCTTATGCTTTCTGACCTAGTCAGTTTTGACTGGGTGCAGCAGTCTTGTTCCAACTAGATAGCTAGGGGCTTCTTTGGTCAAAAGCGTTTGCCAGCACGATGTGGAGACGAGATAAAACGTTAAGGAACGATAGCTGCTGGCAATCACCTTTACGTGTCAGAGGCTTAGGGTGTATATGTATGATCACGCCACTACCTTCCTAACGGATATAAAGGCACTACAATTTAAAAAAAATGCAGGCCTTTGCATGTACGGACTAGTAGATGGGTGCTACTGCTCCAAAATTATAATTTACAAGCTAAATACGTACCTAGTTAGGATCAAGCGGTACCCTACACCTTATCAAGATATCCAACATAACCAATTCTCAGGGCAGTAGAGGAAAGAAAGTTACAGTTGATGAGTTTAGTCTCGGAATAGGGATGCCTGAGCAGAAAGGAGGTTCAATATGTCGAGCTTCTCCAACAAGGGCAGAAACAGTATACGTGACTTGCCAAAGTGATAGGAGGTTTAAGGGACTTTTGTCTATCAGAAAAATTGAACAATCAGTACCAGATATAAAAGGGGGTCCTATTCAAATGGGTGAAGATATTTACGATTTGGAAGTTGTGTATTAGAGAGGGTCTAGTTAGTGATCTGATAGAAAACATAATCAAAAATATGGGCACTTTGGCTTATACAATATAGCTAAGGTGTTATTATTATTATCAATAATAATAATAGCACCACGTCTTACTACCCGTTCGGGCTGGACGTACTTACGCAAATGTGTAATGGTAGGGTAATCGTGAGAGGAAATGAAGGACCTATAGTTTAACGTGGGATCCGAACTATGGTGGAGGGCTGGCATTCCACACTTTCACAAGTTGTGATTACTACACGTCTTGTCAGAGGTGAAGTAAGGGTTTGGCAATCAGATAAATCTGAAGGTGTTAAGAGAATCGTGCACCTTTCCTACCTTGCTCTGGAGAGTAAAGACTGGAGAGAAAGTGGTTGCGACATATGCCAGCGGACTAACCCCCTAACTTCAGAACTGAAGGGAGGATCCAAATAGTATCAGCTCAACTGCCGCCTTAAAAAAGTATATTTAGACATAATGGGCCCATTATCAAAGGGAGTCAGAGTTGCACAGCACATATTTTGAATGATAGATTTATATACTAAATACATTAAATTGTTTGTCACTAGGAGGGCCACGGTCCATGCGGTCATGAAAGGTGTGACCGTCGATCATATACAGGAAGTGGGCAAGCCAGAGATGATCATCTCGGATCATGGGTCTCAATTCAATAGCCACCACTTTATTGATAGTTTAATAGAAAGTAGCATCAAAAAGGGATGTACTTCCATAAATCACCAAAGATACAGCACTTTAGAAAGAAACCACAGGGATATATGAAGAATTCTACGTGTTTATTGTTATAGAAACCACCACTCCTGGACGACTAACTATTTTCCAAGGAATACTGACAGTTGATCTGCCACCAAGACCAATGAAAGGGCTGTTCCAGTTTCCGCCAGGGAGCGAACTGTCCTGAGAACAGAAGCTGGAACGATCTGGCCGCAAAATGGGATATGTGGATTGTAGTAGAGGGGCCGGAATGCTAGGGCCAATCGTAACTTAGCTGAGTGTGAAATAGGGGCTTGTAACTCGTGAATATACACAAACTTTCATCCATACATAACAAGTAGACTAGTAAATTATTATTACTTAATCATGGTAAAGTGACTGCAAACAGAAATACTAATTATTCATATGTTATCTGCAAGAAGAACTTTGATAAAATAATAAGTACTTTGAATGCAGCTCATTTGAAAAATTATTACCATAAAAACACGACCATTGACATGAAAATTTGTGAAAATTCTTCATAATAATCTGGTGCTTTATTACTTAGCAAAAGTATACAGTTCAATTCTTTCAGAAGATATAAACGCTTTTAATTATTTAGTTTTATCAAGTGATATATTTAATTAATCAGGAAGAGTGTGCCAACATGAACAAGTGTGTGATTAATTGAGATAAAAAGGAGCGAATAAATATTGAACGATCTTTTTTTAATGAATAAATGTAATTTGAAAGCTGACCTGTGTACATATAAATTGTAAGTGGAAGGCGAAGGAAGGCCGAATTTTTAAAGAAGAAGTGCCTTCTTGGAGGTGTCGATGGGTTTAGTGTCTAGCGTTAAATGACTTTACAAGCAGCAAGTGTAAATACGAGAGTGTGCAATAGTATAACGAGATGTAATTAGAATTAAGCCTAGAAAATTGAAATTTATTTGTAATTGTTATCCATATAATATTTGAGTAGGGATTTGAAATCACGAATTCTTAGAATAGGTGTTTAAAACTAAAAATAAATAAATGATATGTCACAATTGCATACACTTTCCCATACTGTATATTATAGTTTCAAATACAATTTTCAAAAGGGTGACCTGGCGGTCTAGGGGTAAGGTGTCAGACTTCTATGCTGGCGGCCGGGGTTCAATCCCCGGTCCCGGCATACATTTATCTGATTATCAAACCCTTCCTTCACCTCTGACAAGACATCTTGTGAATGTGTGGAATGCCAGGCCTCCACCGTGGTTAGGATTCCACGTTAAACTGTAGTTCCTCCATTTCATCTCACAATCACCCTACCATTACACATTAGCGTAAGTGCGTATAACCCGAACGGGTAGTAAGACGCGGTGCTAATAATAATAATAATAATAATTTTCAAAAAATAGGTTTTTAATAAACCACCCTTAAATAAGTGTAACCTTGTTACAACACGTAACCAATTAGAGGTTGTTTCACTAACCGCTCTGGCCCCAGTTGACTCATCTCAGCAAGACCGTGACTCTACTACATATCGTGGCACTGTCTAATACTTGACTGAATCGAGGCCCGTGGTTTATTCCCCGTCTTGAGTAGCGAGCCTTGTCTAAAGAAAAAAGAAGAACGATATGCACGAGTGCGCTGCGCTCTATCATCTGTGTTCGGCAAACTCATAGAACTGTTCTATCCACACGTGCCTGGAGAGGCATGGTATGTCCCAGTTGGTTCTAGACGCATACTATCCCTCACCCCTCTCCTCCTCCCTTTATTCCTGCGCCACAAAAATACGTGGTAGATTCATAGTATATATATAATGGTATATAATTGTAGGATTCTGTGATGTAGTCACATATTTCACACTGGTTTCAAGGTGAGCGAAGTTGTCATAAGCTGTTAAATGTTCTAAATTCCCTTTGGACTTCAACTATTCTTAACATATTGAAAATGATCGTTTATGGACTTATAAAATTTAAACTTATTAATTATTTGCATGCAATTCACATCTGATTGACTTAGTGTATTTGGGCTCCTAAATCCGTGGATATATTTTAATTCTTTGCACGGTTAGTTTAAACCATATTTCCTATCTTTGCATTATTATCTCTTTGGGGGACATTTGATCTCTGTGTTTTTAATTGGAATTCCAGCTTAGCCGCCTAACGTATGTTTTTTACCCTTTGAGTACCGTCCATTTGGGACGGTTATTAACTGATAGCGTCGTTTGTCAGCTCCAATTATTGTATTATTTTGTGGGATTAATATCATATTGTTATTTTTTGGGAGATTCTTTAACATTGTTGGTAATGTTTAAAGATTATTTGTTAGTTAAGGATGGTTCTGCAAGTCGGCAAGATTGTACTGTAGACTTCGCTTTATTAATTAAATGTTTGAGCAAACCGCTTGGTGACGTCGTTATTAAAATTAAAGATTGATGTTTTGGCAGATGATTTAAAATATAGCCCTGTTCAGTGGAGATGACGATAATTTAAGGGAGCCATATTATTATTGTTTCAACTAATTGAAAGTTGCCGATAAGGGAAATTAGATAATTATTTTGTATTAATAAGATTGTATCCATGATCAGTTATTAATGACTTGGGTCTTTGATTTACCAGTATTATTATTATTATTATTATTATTACTAGCACAACGTCATACTACCCAATTGGGTTATACGCACTTACGCTAATGTGTAATGGTAGGGTTATTGTGAGATGAAATGGAGGACCTAGAGTTTAACGTGGAATCCGAACCACGGTGGAGGCCTGGCATTCCCCACATTCACAAGATGTCTTGTCAGAGGATTTACCAGTAAATTACAATTATGACAGGACTAGGTATATCAAACTGAGATTCTTATTAAGGTCAAATTAAAATATATTATATTATGTGTACTGAGCTGCCATTTATGGGCGATATTAGGTGTATTGCAAGTATCAAATGTTGATTATCTGTAGTTATGACTGACGTGAGACAGCCCCGCCAACTTGTCACGTTGGAACTTACCTTTATTACTTCTCTCGTTTTGTATAATGCCGTTTTTTACTTAAAGTACTTTCTATGATTCATAAAGCCTGTGTGTTATGATTAAAACATGTAAATTTCAAATTGATTTTAAGCGCCTAACGCTTTGAGCTGTCTCACTCATCTAATAGAGTTGTATATGTTTGTTAATTGAATAAAATAACTCTCTTGTTACCATCCCTAACTGTTATTTCTGAGTGATGATGGGTGAAGGGTGAGGGTTACATAAGTTTTACTTATAAAAACAAGCACATCATCTTGTTAATCACAATAGTCACTCTTTATATGTAAAATTAAACCAAATTGTTCAAATATATCTAACAATATTTCAATGATCAAAAATGAATTGTTTGTAAACTACCATAACATTATTTGCTATTATTGTTGATATTAAAACGTATTATTATTTATAATGAAAAATTATTAAGAGATTCATATTTTAAATTAAATTTTCAAGGTCAATTTCCAAAACATTCAAACTTTATATAATTTTTTGTAAGTAAACTACCATTAAATTAATTTATTTTAGATAAATAAACTAATATACTGTAAATTATTGTTGATTTGTAAAATAGTCTTCCGAAACCAATTTTGTTCCAAATCACTAAAATCATTTTTTTAAATAAATAAATAATTAATTTAAATTTTAAATAAATTAATTAATATACTGTAAATTATTGTTGATTTGTAAAATGGTCTTCCGAAACCAATTTTGAACCAAATCACTAAAACCATTTTTTAAAATATTTAAATGAAAAAAACAGTTATTAGTAAATTACCCATGGCCAAATTTTCCCCCAGAACCAAATATACAGTTTTTTTTACAAATTCGTTAAAACCATTTAAAAAATAATTCCAGTTTTTGAAAATTCAGTCATTAGTAAACGAGCCATAAATAAGTTTTTACCCCATAAACTAATATACAATATTGATTATCATGTCAAAAATCCCCAAGATACCTATTTGTAACAAAATCAATATAGCCATTTTGGAAAATATTCCTAATTTTTGAAAAATTACTCATCAGTAGTACCCATAAAAGAGCTTTTACCCCAAAAACAAGTAAATAGTGCTAGTTGTTATTTCAAACGCTAGTAAGATACGCATTTAGGACCAAATAGTTAAAGATATTTGTAAAATATTTCAAAATTTAAAAAAATCAGTAAACTACCCATTAAAGAGTTTTTAACCCAAAAACAAATATAGTGTTAACTGTCATTTCAATTATTTGCTATATACCCATTTGGAACCAAATCATTATAGCCATTTGTAAGATATTTCAAATTTCCGAAAAATTAGTAATCATTAATTTATTATTAATATTATTATTATTTATTACCACGTCTTACGACCCGTTTGAGTTATACGCTTTAAGTACTAATTACGCTAATGGATTAGGACTTGGGAAGGTTTAATTAGAGGAAATGAACCCACATTTGCGTGGAGGGAGAGTGGACAAACATTTAGGAAAAAAAACCAGTTCACCCGACCGAGATTCGAACCTTGATAACCCCGTTCTCTGCAGTCAAGCTCAACACGACTAGCTAGTTAGCCAACTACGCCACCGAGGCGGGTAGTAATCATTAAACTACCCATAAATTAACTTTTACAAAAAAAAGAAAACAAGTAGACCTGGACAGTGTTATGTCAAACACTACCAAGATACCCATTTGAAACCAAATCATTTGAGTCATTTGTAAAATATTTCAAGTTCTTGGAAAATCCGTCATCAGTAAACTACTCCCATAAATGAGTTTTTACCCCCGAAACAAGTATACACTGTAAATTTTTACATCAAACACTACTAAGATACTCATTTGTAACCAAATCGTTAAAGCCATTTATTAAAGATTAAACGTTTTTGAAAAATCAATATTCAGTAAACTACCCACAAACAAATTTTTTCCCAAATCTTTTTGCCATGCAATTTAAATCTTATACATGCATTTTAAAAACATTTCAAATTTAAAAATGACTCATTTGTAAACCACACTTAACTGAAGAGCTAAGGTAAAAAAAATAATAATGGTACGGCGCTATAATATCTATATATCAAGAGTGATTAAAGTCCATCAAACTATGTTGGCCTGAGAAAGACAGGCATGGGAACAGATATAGTTGTAGAATCCACTTTTTTGGTTTCATGATCACATAAAATACAAAAATTTGATATAATCTCGAGAACGATTTTTTTCAAGATCACAATATGACATGAAAAGTAATATTGAAATTACATGAAAATAAGTGTAAATTTGTTAAATGGACAGTAGTTTATGTGTGTATGTCGATGTAATTGGCTATTTATTATGTGATTTCTAGTGTGATCAAAATGTATGTTATTGTGTGTACCATAATGTAACGCTCAAACAAGGGTAGTTTGAGAGGGACAGTGTGTCAGTAATATTTAAAGTGTGAGGAACCGATAGTTATTTTATTCTTTTTCCTGTGTAGGGTCACCAAAATGACTAAACAGAGTCATCGGCCACAAATGAGAAACAAGAAGCCTCGAGTAACTTCATAGTTTGAATTTGCCAGGCTCCCCTTGGTGCAAATTCAAACAAGTTGAAGAAGGCTAAGACAGTAATGGCTGGTAAGACGAGGTCTAACTGTGGTATTAAGTAGAGTTGGGCCGAGTAAAATGGGTACTCTTGTTTAAATATGGCCGAACTTGGGTGCAAATTGAAGATGACCGTATATCAATAAAGCTGGGAGGAATTGGTTTCCAAATGTAGCATAAAACTCTTGTTCAAGACTAATTGGAGTCATATCAGGTTTATACTCAAATTACAACTTATCTAATAATGTGTAATATTATAAGTATGTAAATTATTATTTTTTAAATCAACGGTTACTCTAGAATTTAGTTATGAAATGAAAACACAATGCAATGAAGTTTAATCAATCATTATTTACAATAAACGAACACTATTTTAACGGCAAGATATAATATAATAATTGAGCGTAACAACTTGGACTCACACCTATACTCGTTGTCTACATTTTGACTCACATCCTTATTGGACTCACATCTGGACTCGCTTTTCTACAATTGAATTCACACATTAACTCTCTTGTCTATTCTTGGACACATATTTAGAATCCCTTTTCTACACTTGTAAGCATACCCTTACTCCATTATATGCACTTTGTCTTACTCTTAATCCCTTGTCTACAGTTAAACCTACACCTGGACTCTCTTGTCTACATTTTAACCCACACCCTTACTCCCTTATCCACACTTTGACACACCCCCTTACTTTCTTGTCTATACTTGGACTGACACACTCTTTTGTTTACACTTGGATTCACGTCTGGCCTCGTTTGTCTACTCACAAAACCTACTACCTTTTATAATCTTACATTCACACCTGGACTATCTTGTCTACACTTAGTGTCACACCCTTACTACTTTGTCTATTTTAGGACTCACATCCTTACTCCCATGTTTAAACTTAGACACACTTCATGACAATCTAGTCTAAACTTGGATTTACAACAATACTTTCTTTTCTACAAATGAATCACATCTGGACTAACTTGCCTATTTTAGACTCACACAATTACTGCCCTATCTCACATTTGCAACTGTACAGTGGAATCGCACACTTACATTTACTATATACTTGAACTGAAAACTTTACTCCGTTATCTACATTTGAATTACATATGCACTCTCTTGTCTACACTTACACATACAACTGGTTTCCCTAATCTATACTTGAACTGCAGTATATTATTGTCTACACTCGGACTAGTATTTGAAATATATTGCTTACGATTTTACTCAACTGGGACTCACCAACAATTGGGTATCCTATACTTATACTCCCTTGTCTAAAATTAAGCTCACACCTGAAATATTTTGTCTACACGTGAGCTCACCCTTGACATCTCTTGTCTACTCATGGACTCACAAACTTACTCTCTTGTTTACACTTGGATTAAACCCTTTACTTCGCTGACTACAATCAAACTCACACATTTACTTTCTGGTCTGAAATTGGACTAACACCCTTACTCCAGATAATTAAAATTGGGCACACTCCTAAACTTCCGGCTTGTCTACACTTGGACTCACAATTGAACCCTCTTGTCAACACTTGAACTAACACCATTACTTCTTTGTCCTTACGTGTATACACTTGGACACCAACCATTACTCCCTTCTCAATACTTGTACTTACAACTGGTGTCTACTGTCTACAATTATACTAACACCTATACTCTCTTATCTACATACATATACTCCCTTGTATACACTTGGACTCACTCACGAACTCTAATGTCTACAGACGGGGAGATCGAGGTTCGAATCTCGGTCGGGTGAACTGGGGGTGGTTTTTCTTCAAAGGTTTTCCATTCTCCCTCCAAGCAAATGCGGGTTCATTCCCTCTAATTCAACCCTCCCAATTCCTAATCCATTAGCGTAATTAGTACTTAAAAGCGTATAACCCGAACGGGTAGTAAGACGCGGTGCTAAACATTATCATTATTCTATTGTCTACAATTGGACTCACATCTGTACTTGCTGAGCTACACTTGTACTCACACATTTACTCATTTGTCTACACTTAGAATTACTCGTGAACTCTCTTGTCTACACTTGGAATAACAACTGAACAGCCTTGTCAGCACTTGCACTCACACCCTTACTTTTACTTTCTCGCTACCTTACAAGTAGAGAAAGTATTATGTTAGTCAAAAAATCGAACTCGAGATTTTGATGAATTTCGAAGTTTTATGAACACCAGATAACAAAAAAGTTGTTTTTTGCATTTTCATCTGTTGTCTATCTGTAACTCGAAGTAGAGAGTAAACTATTTTATCTATCAAGCTAAAACTTGCTATCTAGGGTTTTAATAGGGATTCCCGGAGGGATTTTTGGAATTGGATAGCTAAGCCTAAAATTAAGGGTAGTTTACTGAAGGGTAAAAAGAGAAAATATCAATTTTATCAAAATCGGCTCTAACGGTTTTGATAAATTAAATTTCTAAGCATTGACTAATATTATAAACAAAATTGCTTCCCCCCTTTCGTCAAAATGAATTTAAGAGTTTCGGTCTGGTGGGTAAATTCTAATCTTTTATTATATCTTTGTAACTCTTTGAGATATGAAATTGTCTATCAATTAAAATATGTAAGTATATTTAGAGTAATAATCTTTTACTTAAAACACATTTTTATAAAACCAATAATTTCCAAGCTAAACGCAAATATACACATCTTTTAACTTTTCGAACACTAAATGTAAAGTATTGCGACCATCAAAAAATCTAGCACGAGATATTGATGGATGTCAACGTCTCATGACCCCCAGAACCCTAATAAGTGGTGGTTTTTGCAATGCCTTATGTCTTTGTGTTTGTTTAACCCTAAAATTAAGATTAGTTTAGTAAGCGGTGAAAAGAGAAAACATAAATTTTCTCTAGATTGAATCAAACAATTTTGATTAAAATTCGTATTAAGGCGTTGATTAAGATTATAGATAAAATGGTTATTTTCATTTTCCCGTGAAAATGACTTGTAGGGTAGCTTACAGAAGCGAAAATTTCCTTATCACCGCTACTATTTGAGATACAAAATAACTTATCATTGCAAAAATGTTAGTATTATTAAAAATAAAAAGCTTTTATTTGAAATATATCTTTATAAAACCAATAGTTTCTGAGATATTGGCAAATATATTGATGCAATTTTTTGATCTTTAGCTGTACAGAGATACTAATTCAGTTTTAACGCAATAATTCTCTAATACCATAGAATAAGTAAATAAGTAAGTCTCTCAAAATGTTTATGTTCTATATCCTTTAACCTCTAAGGGGAAATGTTTGTACAGCAATGATCTATCTCTATTATTCTAGACTCAATAGTCATTAATACCCTTTTTTACTGGTCTAAATTTATAAATGAGGAATTTAATCACAAGGCGTTAACAATAAGATGTGCAATCCCTATTAAAATGCCAAAAATACCTCAGGTTTGCAAGTGTATACGATTTCGTTTGACATTACTACGAGTTTTGAATAAATATCTCCATCTTTAAACAATGGAGTCAGAAAGTCCGTAAGGAAATCCGTATCATTTATTGTATACACTTATAGTGACTACTAGACTCGTTAGTACATACTTAGACTCAAAAATGTACTCACTGATAAACATTTGAATACACATAATTACTCCCAAGTCTACATTTAAACCCCACACTCACTCCATTGTCTACACACATGGACTCAAAACCTTTAAACGTCTACCACCGACCAGTTGACGTCAACCTCTAAACTAAGTCCCACCTACTTATTTCCGTCTTTAACCAGAAAAACTATTTATTAAAATATTTTCTTCACTTTTTATATTTTGTTTCTTAATTTCAACTTAATATCAAAACTATTAACAAATTAGTACAAAAGGTTTTTTATGATTAATTTATACTTTCACCAGTGGCCAAACGAGGAACATTATGTGTAATTTCTTGTCTGTCTTGTCTTGTCTTTTCATTGACTATGAGGTAGATTTTCAAAGTGCAGAAGGATGTAACAAGGGTTAGTTCTACACATGGGATCTATGACTGTTATTTTCACATCCACTTATAATGCTAATGTGGGTGCTTTGACTCTAAATTATTTTCCTGTTATTTAATAGAATTAATTATTGTCCTTTTATAAAATCACCTTAAGAAATACAAATATATATTTAAAAATGTAATACATCTGAAAAATAACTCGTATTAAATTACAAAGCAATAGAGATCGTATTAACGGATATTCTAATTTGATATCTATTATTATTATTTTAAAGTAGAGGGAGTGTGACTAGTCTCTTATCCCGATATGTGAAAGCGGCCTGAGCCCATTAGGAACCAGAACACAAATATAATGGGGNTTGTGACGGGTTGAATCCTGCGGGCCATCATGGGATTGGGAAAGGGAGGGGAGGGTGGCACGTAAATACTGCGGGAAAACAAATAGGAGAATTCAAAAAAATATCAAACAAACGAGAGCGAAGGGTATTGTCAGTCTTGAAATGATAATTGATGGGGTGGATGACCAAAATGTATCACTGTCAGATGCAGTGGCGTACTATCCCATGGTGCAGGTGGTACGACTGCCCCAGGGCCCAGAGCACTGGGGGTCATTGAAAAAATATATATAATTTCATTTTTTCATCTTTTAATTTAATGCACGATGCAATTAAACTAGTACTATTTTAAAATGTATCCAAGAAAATATTTCTACATTTTTTTATGGGTAAGTAAAACAAAATTTTTATACACAAAAACTTCGTACTTTGTGTTTGGTAGGAAGGTTTTATATGATTAGGTTGTGTTTATTTGTAAAGCTTTGGGATTACCCATCTCGATATACCTTCATCGTGCCAGCGGAGAATGTCTACTTTATGAGACATTTAATTGGTGCTGTTGACAGTCGGATAGTCTTATATAATAAATATTATTTTTATTCATTATTTACTCTATTGTTTTTAGGGATTTATGACTAACGAATGAGAATGGCTTTTAATTTATTTTTAATAACCCTTTCATCACTATGTCAGATAAAACACTTAAAATAAAATATCTCAGTGACTCAGCGAAAAGAAAACTTAAAAAAGCCAAAGAGTGAAAATATTTCTAAAATATATTCAATATCTAATTATTTTTAAATCTATAGTCAGTGAAGTCATTTCAAGTTTAAATGAAGAAAAAGATCACCAGATATTAGAAAGTATAACTGTGTTAAGCAGTGATAAAAATGTTGAACAATCAGTGAAAAATGATTGTGTCGGAAACTTATTTGTAGCATCTACTTTTTGTTCAATTGTATACACCCAAAAAATGGAGTTGACTCAGTCTAGATGTAATGCAAGAAAGTAGTGATGAATTTTTAAAAACAAGCACCAAGTCAATCTCTTTACCGATTTCCTAAAGATTCGAAGCAGAGTAACAGGAATTTTTCAGAAGCTTACCATTATTAACTATATAAAAATGAAGTGCAAATAAAACTTACATGGCTTGGTTACTCTACGGAGCTAGATGTTGCATATTGTCAGGCATGTTATTTATTTTCTGTAAAAAGGAATACTGTGCAGGTTACATGTGTTTAAGATTGGATTTTAATTTCCAGAAACTCTAAAACACAAAAAGGATCTTATCTTCATATTTATTATTGTATAATAGATTATTAAAAGCTAAAATCACTTTAAGAAAAAAATATTACCACTCAAAAGTTTTGTATCAGGTGGTTCAAGCGGTTCAAAATAATCCTTGATTTGTTTAATTTACCTTTCAGAGTCCATGACGAGATTATTCTTAGTGAGAATCGAAGAGTGTTTCTATCAATTACTGATTTGCTTACCAAGTATGATTCTGTCTCAAGACAATTTTTAAGATAAAATAATGTTACGGAACTCCGCACGGACTTTCTCGCTCTATTGTCTAAAATTTGAGATATTTACTCAAAACTATTAATATATGTGAAACGAAATAATATACACTAGCAAACCCAAAAATAAATTGCAATATACTTAAGTAAAACATTTTTGAGTCCCGGTATTAAATTTTATAGTTTTATTAAAAAAAATAATTAATGTCGTTATTTGTATGTTTGGACCGAATAAAAAGATCAATATTGGATCCACAAGGGTCAACACTTCGTATTAAAATTTCGACTTACGGTTAAAATTTTCGACATTTTATTAGATGCTGCACATCTTCATGTCATCATATTGCTATTAAATACCTCATTTATAAATTTTGACCAATACAAAATGTAAATATTTACTATTGAGTCTAAAATGGAGATTTATCATTGTTGTACAAACATTTCTCTTAAGGGGTTTAAGAAAAAATAACATAATTTTTTTGAGAGAATTAATTATATTTAATTACTCTATGGCATTGAAGAATTATTGCGTTAAGACTTAAGTAGTATCTTTTTACAACTAAAGCTCACAAAATTGTATTAATATATTTGCCAATATCTCGGAAACTGTTGGTTTTATAAAAATATATTTCATATACAAGTTTTTATACTTAATAGTACTACAATTTTGCAATGATAAGTTATTTAGTATCTAAATTGTTGCGGAGATACGGAAAATTTCAGCTTCTGTAAAGTACCCTAAAAGTCATTTTAATGGGAAAATGAAAAGAGACAATTTATTTATAGTTTTAATTAACGCCTAGTTACCAATTTTAATCAAAACCGTTAGAGCTGATTGTGAGAAAGTCGATTTTTTTTCTTTTCGCCCTTTACTAAACTACTAATAATTCTAATTTTAAACAGACAAATAAACAGACGGCATTGCAGACATGTGTCTGCACTTTTTGGCGTTCGGGGGGTCATGAGACGTCGACATCCATCAACATTTCAGGATAGATATTTTTTTACGGTCCCAATAATTTACCTTTATTTTTCGAAAATTTAAATATATGTATATTAGCGTATAACTTGAACGTTATTGGTTTTATAAAAATATGCTTCGAGTAATTTATTTGTGTTATAAATATATCTACTATTTGTAATTATAAGTAATTTCATATCTCAAATAGTTTCGGAGATATGATAAAAAAAATGATAATTCACGCATCAAACAAGTGCCATTAAAGTCATTTTGCCGAAATAATTGAGAGTAGCCATTTTGTTTGAAAAATTTATACATATTTAGAAATTAAATTTAATAAAAATCGTTATTTATACTCCACTATTATTATTTTTAGCTCTGCCAGTAGCTATGCGAAGTTGAGGAAAAAAGTCATTCTGAGAATTAAAATTAATAAACAACTCTTTAAGAAGCACAATGGCAGGAGAAAGGTTGTCAAGATTTGCCATTTTAACAATAATTGAAAACCAACGAACTCGTAAATTAAATATCTGCTGATATAATCAGTCAGTTCAGAAAGTGCACGTTAAATGCCTCAAATATATAAAATCACATTGATTGAACCTCCTCATCCCCACCCCTTTCTTTTATAATATTAAGGGATGGTTTTATACAACATTAAAGGAAGATTTTTTTTTTAGAAAAGAAGATTTGCTGCTTTGCTCATTAAATGTTAGATGTTCTTCGATCTATTTAATAAAATATTTACTTTCTATGAGGTTACAATATTTAGATTTAACTATTTTCTTTAACAAAGGAGTGTTATAAAATATTGTACACGTTTTATATTAATTTTTCATCTACTACATAGTAAGGAATAGTAGACAGTAACATAAAGTCGTGAAAATAATAATAATAATATTTAGCACCACGTTTTACTACCCGTTCGTGTTATACTCTTTAAGTACTAATTACTCTAATGGATTAGGAATTGGGAAGGTTGAATTAGAGGAGGTTAACCCACATTTGCGTGGAGAGAGAGTGGAAAACCATTTAGGAAAAGCCACCCTCAGTTCACCCGACCGAGATTCTAACCTCGATCTCCCCGTCCTCAGCAGTCGAGCTCAACATGACAAGCGCGTTAGCCAACTACGCCACCGAGGCGGGTAAGTCGTGAGAAACGTTGAGCTATTCTATTGTACTCATCTACTGGTACCCAAATTACAAACATCTTAATGTCATTATGGATTAATGCAATTACGTTTGAAGATTACTTCTTCTTTTAGAGGTCTGACACCCTAGCTCAGTCGGTATTGTAACTATCTACTTGCTGTGAGTCCCTGGTTTGATTCCCGACCTCGATGAAAAAAAGTATCATTGGTGAAATGTCAGTTTCCACTTTCACATTGATAAATTAACGGCCGGAGGCTGTATGAAGTGGCTGTTCTTTATTTAAGCTAGTTTATAAATCGTGTGCTGATATAATAGATCGGTTTATAAAGTGCAAGTTGATTACTTCGAATAAATGATTTTTTTAACAACTCTTTGAAGGTATTTACAATACACACTTTGTATTAAATAGATGAATGACTAATATATCCATTCATCCAAATCCCAGGTGAAGTGTGCACAGCATAAGCATCGGCTTACCACCGACCATCACCCACTTGTCACCCTATCCTCATATAATTACATTTTATAGAGAGATATCAGATCATTCACTACACCAAGCAGGGGGTTCTCTTTATGTGGTGCAAGAATCTTTACGTAATAATAATAATACTCATTTACTCATATTTATAAATTTTAAGGACAAATACACACTTTTGCAGATGTTACTAGTGCTCCAAGATTAATCTAAAATATGTATATAACATGGTTTTATTTATTAGCATTTTAGAAAAAAAATAGATTCCTAACTTATCTAAACTCATGACAATACACTATAAAACCAAATAATGAATTTTAACTAAATTTCTTTGATGTACGTTCACTGGATGGTACAAAAGTCGGTTTCCCCTGATACAATTTTATTCATTTTACATATACATTTCCCATATAGGTCTATTGTTCAAACTTTCTTCCGGTTTTGAGGCATGTAAACTCCTTGTTTCATGGTCGACTTACGAGTCTTGAAAAACGTGACACAGCACATCACTTGAGATAACAGCTGACTTACTACTGACAGACGAATGTGTATGTATTCTTGCCAACACGAACAGCTGACTGATTGACTAACGACTGACAAAAGAATGTGTATGCAATGTTGCCAACAATAATTTCTGGATTTAATTTAAAACTAATAAAATGTTATCAGATGTTATGTCTCTTTTTAATAATAAAATAAGTAGAAACTGGCTTTTCTTAATCCGCATATATGTATTTGTGAACCCCAAATTTACTAGATGTTTGTGTTGTCTACATATTACACGAATTAATTAAGGACACGGAAACTAGATTGAGATTCGGACTCCCGTCTTCTCTATCACCAGAAACCAAACTAGATTAAATTCACGCTTTTGTTCATGTATTCGCCAGTGCAGGTCGAAGAGTAGGCTTATATCAATTGTGTAAAATTTTTATATATGTATATAGTATGAGCACTCCTAATAATTATATAATTATTTAAAAGAAAATAAATTTGTAGTTTACAGAAAATAATTTTAACTCAAAAATAAAAGTATATTTTACCGAATTCTATGTATTCGAACAAAACAGGATTCAAATAAAAGCAATGGACATTTTTCAAAATGGGTTCTACAAGGATATTTTTAAATCTATACTTCGACACAAATAAAATAAAATTTATTTGTTTTAACATATTTATATTACACTAATAGTATTGAACTTATTTAAAATATAAATAATTATGTACATAATATTAGTCATGTATAATATCGAGTTTATTCGGAGGTTCTTTATTTTAGCATTGCGTCTTACTACCCGTTTGGGTTATACGCTTTTACACTTATTACGCTAATGGTTTTAGTAATGAGGAAGGATATACCCATAGGATGTGTACCCGTATTTGCGTGGATGAAGAGTGGAAACAATTTTGGGGGAAAACCTTCAGTACACCCGACCGAGATTCTAGCATCGATCTCCTATCAACGATAATCTAGTCAACTGTGAGAGTAGCGCTTTAGACCACACGGCCACCAAAGCGGGTTATTTGAAGCGAGCCTCACATTTTACATAAAACATATTTTAAATTAAAGTATATTATCTATTTCCATTTACATTTAACATGCTTAAGACACTCCATTAGATCTATTCTAAATAGTTACTAAAACGAATTGTTTGAGATTGTATAATCTTCCACAAATACTCTTAATGCGTTTAAGTTCAAATTTTTTCTTCTTCTTATTATTATTCCTTGGAAAATGAAATAAAAATTAATTCAACGTTATCTAGAATGTAATGTATTCAAGAATCAGTTTAATAAAATTTTCTGTGTAAGTTTCTGGTGGGGTGAGTGAGGTTGAAAATGGTGTAGGGGGTAGAGGGATGGCATGGGGGTAAAATGTGACGGTAGGGTGTATGGTCTTTGCGGGTGGGTAGAAATAGAGGGGTGAGGGGGGCGGCAAGCACATGCGGATGACAAGGCGCATTAAGTTGGCATTTAGTAAGCAAGCAAGCAAAGCAACGAGGCGGACACTGCCTGCCTGCGAGAGAATCTGACTCGCGAAACTTTTCTCCTCCTCTGCCCTCTCTTTCTAGCTTTATTTTTATTCCTCTCTAACAAATAGAAAAACAAATAAAAAACATATATTTTATATTAGCAAGTCTTTCTCATACCTTTGTTGGCAGCTCCCACTGTGAGCTAGAACCTTGAGGAATTGGCTTTTCACCTTTTAATAATATAATCTTAGGGGCAGCTAGGAATCTCAAATATGGACAGCCTACACCCAGTGAGACACTTTAGATCACGGGTTTCCAACCTGGGAGCATAAGACAGTTTGTAAATAACGTTAAAAATCATATAAAAAGGAAGATATTTTTAAATCATTTTTTCAAAGTAAATAATAAGGATTATCTGTTGTGGTATTGGCAAAACTGCCTACCAGTTGTTATAAATTCGCTGACCAGCCAAAAGTGTGCATGCACTTATTTATTTTCAAGCTCGCAGGCCTCAAATTCACCCTCCCCCCTACCAACTCTCCTCTTTACCCTCAACCTAAGCCAGAGGTTCCCGAACATTTTGGACCAAAGGAGCCCTTGCATCAGAAAAAATACGCACTGAAGCCCTTATAGCATTTTTACACTGATATTATGAACATTTAATAACGACACTTAACTTTTACAAGCATAAAAGTATACAACAAACAAAAAATCCCACATGTTCTGGCTGCACCTTTGGCAAACGTACTTTAATCCTATTTTAAATATTTGGCAGTTATAATTAATGATGTTATTTTATATTGTAAAAAACAAATAAAGAACATTATAAAATTGCCTCATGGAGCCTGAGATAAATGGCGGAGCCCAAGGGCTCTACAACTTGAAAAACGTTGCCCTAAAATACAAATGCGGCCACATGCAACACCACCTCATCTTCAACTCTTGACTCTCATAACAACTAAACAGCTTTGTCGAATTGAAGTGGAAATAGATTTGCGGTGTACCCTGTCAAACATCAAACCCAATATTCAAGAACTATGAAAACAAATCAGTCCCAACCATTACGATCGTCTTCAGTATTTTTTTTTCTAACTATTCTGCCAGTGTCACATTGATTTTTGTATAGAGATGTGACTGAAATTAATAAAAAAAAGTATATATAAATATCCCAAAAAATAGAAGGGGGTTGGGAATTTGATTATATACCCAGGCGGCCGTCGAATGAAAAAGGTTGTAAGCCACTGCTTTAGATTAACATATAAAAATAGGTTGGAAACTCTGTGAACGAACTTTCTTGTTTGTCTCAATCTCATTCCCAGGGTTTATATCTTATAGTAAGGTTTAGGGAAAGGTTTGCCTTTTTGTTATTTTTGAGCAAATCAAAATCTCATGACCTATTTTTATAGACCTGAAATATTGTTCATAGCATTGGAAGCCCTTTTAGATTCCCTACATTCACCTATTAACGTAGATTATGATTAGATTAATATTATTAATCCTGTTGTTTATTCGTATTACTTAGCCTACGATGTTTTATTTAATATGTTTATTTGTGTGCTTGTGTGTGCGTCTCTGTATTTATATTATATAGGTTAGTTTTGGTATGCTCTTATTGAATTTTAATTACTTTTATTATGAGTACATCTCTAAAGTTAGTACCTACTCCCACTAATACCCACTTATAAGAATTTTGTTCATTTCATACATTCTTTTCTTTCCTTACACCTTTGAGCCTTACAATTCTCACATGTAAGTGCACAATCTTTACAAGCGCATGTTCGTTAGTTTCATAATATTTTTGAAACTACACTATTAACTTCAATCTATTCGGAAACATGGCTTGCCCCCTTCCTTCCTAATTCACGTCTTTACTTACACAAATATAATCTTAGTATCTGGTGTAACTGTTCTTCTTACGAAGAATTTATTAATAAAGTAGCGTTGTATTTTTTAGTATATAAACTAAACCACGGGGAATAATAACATAATTTAAATAATGTTTTAATATTAATAGCTTATTGGTCTAAAATGTGATACAAAACGCGAAAGTAGGTTGGCTAATATCAAAATAGAGATATAATCTGCAAATATTTAAAAGCTGACCATTATTTTTAAGATTAAGTTAATAGCTTCTGTATGGATAATACTTTGAACTCTTGCTTGTTGGTGATAGTAAAAAAAAAAGAAAAGTGTCACAGCATAAATAATTGTATGTTAAAGGGTTGTAATTAGATTCAATCAAAAGTATTAAAGCCTTTTTTACCGCATTTACCCAGTTTAGCTTATTTACCCCATTTGACTCTTTGTTCACTTTACCCATTTTACCCTTTTCACATTTCAAACAATTTTCATAGCCTCTTTGTCTAAGGAAACACCCTTTTTATGGTTTTTAAACTGTTAACATTTTATCTTTTATTTCCTTTTAACCCTTTTTTGCTTTTTGTGACATTTATATTTTTATTTCGTTTACATATTTTACCTTTATAGCTTATTTTATTATTTACTTTTCCTCTTTTTTCCCACTTTTCCCTTTTGGTCCTTTTACCTGTTTTGGCTCAAATGTGACATTTTTTAATTTTTGAGATTTTGGTCATTTTTGGAATTATTTTTGCATTTATTTCTCTATTTTTGATTAGAATGACTTTTTAACAATTTTAGCATTGAAAGCCATTCCATCCCATAATATTTTTTATCCCCTTTACCCCAATGAATAGCCTCTTTGCCCTCTTTTACTTAATTGCTTTATTTACCCTTTTTACCCATGTTACACTCCGTACCATTTCCACCCTGTTTACACTTTTCATCCCGTCAACCTTTTACTATTATTATTTTTAGCAACACGTCTTACTGCCCGTTCGGGTTATACGCACTTACGCTAATGTGTAATGGTAGGGTGATTGTGAGATGAAATGAAGGACCTACAGTATAAATCTGTGCCGGGACCGAGGATTGAACCCTGGCCGCCAGCACAGAAGTCTGACACCTTACCCCTAGACCGCCAGGTCACCTACCTTTTACTCTTTCTTTCCATGTCTATACCTTTTGGCCCTTTCGCGGTTTTTTAATCGTTTTTCCTTTTTAATATCATATACCCCTTTTTATGCTCTATACACTTTTTTTTAAGATTTACTTTTGATCCTCTTACCATTTTTGCTATTTTGATCTTATTGCTCTTTTTTATTAAATTTAGTTTTTAACAATTTTATGATTTTTACCATATACCCTTTTCCCCCTATATGTTTTTACCATCTACCCTCTATTACCTATTATCTTTTTATTTATTAACCTTTCCACCCCATTTATGGTTTTTACTCTGTTTGACATTTTTACATTTTTCCCTTTTGCGGCATTTTAATCGTTAAATCTTGTTTTTTTTCTTCTTTTAATCCTTTCAACTTCCATACTTTTTATTTGTTAAGATATACATTTTGCCCTTTTCTCTTATATTCGCTCATTTGTGCTCTTTTTGACATTTTGTTCATTTTTGGATGTTTTTAATACTGATTCCTTTTCTTGTCATATCTTCCTTTTTGATTAGAATTGCATTTACCATTGTTACCATTTTCCCCCTTTTTTCCTTATTTACCCTAATTTACATGATGACCCGGCCTAGCCTGATAAATATTTCAGGCTAGATAGAGTATAAAGTTTAAAAAGTTGTAAAAAGTGTAAAACTAGTATAAACGGTGTAGGGTATAAAGGGTGTAGGGTATAGAGCGTGTAGGGTATAAAGAGTGTAGTTTATAAACTGTTTAGGATATAAAGAATGTTGGGTATAGTGAGTTTAGGGTAAAAAGGGTAAAAAATGTATGGAGTAAAAAGTGTAAAGGGTACAAAGTAGAAAAGGTAAAATGGTTTAGAGATAAAAAAAAAGTATCAATATATATACGTTGTTTATTAAAAATAATTCGCAACGTTTAACAAATTGATACATCATGGAAACCTGAGAAGAAGAGTTTGTTGTAGATATCTATTATTATTATTATTATTATTATTATTATTATTATTAGCACCGCGTCTTACTACCCGTTCGGGCTATACGCACTTACGCTAATGTGTAATGGTAGGGTGATTGTGAGATGAAATGGAGGACCTACAGTTTAACGTGGAATCCGAACCACGGCGGAGACCTGTTGTAGATATCTAACTCCTCTTGTTTACTCTCCATAACATTCAAACTTTTATGGCCACCAAACTACATTACAAATTGTATGAAATGTGTAGTAAAGCTTTCTCGTGGCGTTTATATTTATTAAGTGTTTGGTTTTTAATAAATTAAAATTTCCAATCGAAATTACAAAATTCTGGCTTCAAGGTGCACATGTTCGTGCACAGGGGCTACTAATATTCACATTTCAGACCTATGAGTGCAATAGATATCACGTAATGAACATGAACGACACACACACTCTTCATTTTATAATAAAGATTTAGAATTGATCATGAAATGAAAAGACGTGGGGGAGTGTCAATGTATTTCCGAAGTAATGTAAACTACTATTTAGTCCTAATGTTTTCTTCTCCTGGGCCCTTATAATGCCTACACAGAGTTTCTTATTTTTGAGATAGTTGATTAAACACACATTTTTTGCTGGTCTTAGTTTATAAACCACCTATAGATAAGGATATGGCCATATTTGAAACGAAATAATGATTTATACCATCAATTAGGACAATGTTGTGACCATGGGTGATCCAACACTGATCTAGCGTGTAAACCAAACGGGTAAGACGCGGTGTTAAAAAAAATTAAAATGTATATATGATGATATCATGTAATTTAACTACATGTAACCCACTTCGGTAGGCCACATGGTCTAAAGCGCCACTCTTGCAGTAGACTAGACTGCAAATTACGGGGAGGTCAAGATTCAAATCTTGGTCGGATGTACTCAGGGTAGTATTTCCGAAAGGGTTTTATACACTCCCTCCACGCAAATGTGATTACACTTCCTATAAATACATCGCTCATCATCCCTAAAACCATTAGCGTAATTAACACAAAGGCGTATAACCTGAACGGGTAGTAGGACTCGGTAATAACAAAAATTAACTATATGTACCCCACATCGTACATTTAACTCACATACTCGTACATAGCTCGACAATATTGCGACCTCCAATCCAGACAAATTGCTGCACCTTTTCATATAGCTGCCACCTAATGTAGGGTTTGTTGTAAGATATAGCTCTCCAGATAATTAATAGTAATCAACACGCTTCGGTGGCCGCATAGCCTAAGGTACTACTCTTGCCGTAGATTATACAGCTTATTATGGGGAGATAGAAGTTCAAATCTTGGTCGGGTGTACTGAGAGCTGTTTTTACATTATGGTTTTACACTTTTCCTCTACGAAAATGCGTGTACACTTTCACTGAGTATAACCTTTGTAATCCCTAAAGCCATTATCTCAATTAGTACATAGGCGTATAAGCCGAACGGCTAGTAAGACGTGGTGCTAAAAAATAAAATTAATTAACTGAAATGTGTAGTATTTAATTTATTAGGAAAATTTATACTTAAAACAAGAAGGTGTAACTAAGACATAATTAGGTATATATATTAGAATAAGCTAAAGTTGCATACACTATAGATATTTTGGAGTCTACGTGACTCCATGCACAAACCCTAGCCAACGCACGCAGTTATCTCCACAGAGAGTAAACAGTGGAAACTAGCAATGTCACATGTTGTTCCAAGAGTCCATGGTTACAACACTTGTACTGCGAATGGTAGAACATTCTATAGATAAACAAGGGGCATATATAAACCCCGGGAATTGTGAGACTCTCTCTCAATTCCCCACAGTCGTATACTGCGATGTAACTCAAGTAGACATATATTTTACGGGATGATGTTCCTGGTTTTCACTGGAATTGTAGCTTACAATACTTTCGGTTGTTTATAATTAGAAATAAACGTAGCTTCCTCCTCTTTAAGATGAGTCTTATTACTATTCAAGATCCAAGGTTTCTATCAAGAATTTTCTGTATAGATATCAGGAATCTATATTAATATTTTAAACTTGGGATCCTCAACTAACACTATCCTTGTTGACACCCTGGAATTCGACAGCTTGACCTCCCATCATTACTTAATATTTATATGTTATTCTATCAGCTGTCCTAAATTTCAACTTAAGCTAATTAAAGCTAGAAACTTCAAAAATTTGGATGAGGATTTTCTAGTTAAGGTGTACTGAGGATGGTTTTCCAAAATGGTTTTACCCTCTCCCTCCACGCGACTAGAGTTCTCTTTCTTTAAATACAACCTTCCTTGTACCTAAAAACCATTATCATCATTAGTACTGTATATAAGCGTATAACTCGAACGGGTAGGAAGATGTGGTGTTAAAAAACTTGGAATACAATAACGCTTCAAAGAAATGGGAAATTATATTGGAACGTGCCCGTTGTATAAAACATGTAAACAAAAGGAAACTTCTATTGTTTTGAGCGCACTGTAAAAAAGTTTAATTTTTATTTTGTTATTAATCTATTAATAAATCTATTTAGTCAAATAATGATGTCTTAAGCTGGAGGTCAATATAGGCCTAATGCATGGCAAATTGACTCAGTTTTAGGCGTGCGTGTCTTGGTAGCTCAGTCTTGGGATTGGCTACTAACATAGTATAAAATGTATTCTATCTTAGTAAAAAAACCTGTTTTCACTAAAAAAAATTATAATTTAAGTGCTGATATTTAGCTTCATATTCCTTATATATATATATATATATATATATATATATATATATTGTTGTCATACCTAAAAAATGTTCACTATGCATATTTAAACAAACTAAGAAAAATAAATTAAAACTACTCATGTATTTAAAGATATTTTAAGAAGGTAATTAAAGTTCATGGATATTAGCGTTGGCTTAGGATTGACAGCTATATAACTTATTACTATTAATCTTTTTTTTTTGTTTGTGAATATCATTACTTTATTAACTACTATACGCTTTTGCGCCGGACCAAATCAATGGAGCGGGATTCTAACCCGGGAACTTCTTTTAACATGCAGGCACCTATGCTACTGACTGTACTAACATAGTGAAGAGACGTCATTAGTAATAAAGGAAATAATTTTCATTTTTCGCTCAAACACGCCATTTAACTTAATACTGCTCGTTGCCTTTAAAAATAATGTTTTTGTAAAGTTTCATACCACAGAACCGAACCCTACTTTTCTCGCTCGACTGTTGGTCTGTCCATCCATCTATTAAAGCAATAAGCATGTAACTTTGATCTAATATGCAAACAGTAAACAGGTCGGAGTGATTTTTCTATAAAGTTGAGTCCCCATCAAAAACTAAATCTACAAGTCCTACAATCCTACTGCTAAAAGACTTTGTCCCTCCTTCACCTCAAAAACAATAGAATCAAAGTGAAACCTTATCACGACTCTAACAACAAATATAAATTATTTCGACATTGATTAAATTTACCGAAATATGAATAATTTTTCACAGGTATGAATTTACTTTTATTTTCTTTGTGATACTAAAGCGTTAAGTCGACCTCGCTTGTCTTGGATCAAGTGCTTGCCTTCAGGGTCATACAAAACTGAACCATTCCATTCGAGTTTAGGTGTCATCTTATATTTAGTATATTACCACATTTGAGGCGTACTAAGTCTATAACTATGAAACTGGCCCTAGACTCAAAGTTCGTGAGTTTGTATCCCACTGATTTCGACTAAGTTTTACCAAATTACCCGCCTCGGTGGCGTAGTTAGCTAACGCGCTAGTTGTGTTGAGCTCAACTGCTGAGGACGGGGAGATCGAGGCTCGAATCTCGGTCGGGTGAACTGGTGGTTTTTCCTAAATGTTTTTTCACTCTCCCTCCACGCAAATGCGGGTTCACTTCATCTAATTAAACCTTCGCAATTCCTAATCCATTAGCGTAATTAGTAATTAAAGCGTATAACCCGAACGGGTAGTAAGATGCGGTGCTAAATAATAATAATAATAATAATAATAATAATAATAATAATAAATTTACCAAATTATAAATATCTGTAGCACAACTTCATCCCAATTGGAGATAAATCCATTAATTCTATTTTTTTTTGCACTACTTATTACTACCCTTATTTTTTTGAACTTTTATGTACTTATTTCTCTAATGTGCTAGGGATGAGTAAGGTCAACTTTAGAGTAAATATACCCGCCCTTGCTTGAAGAAATTGTGGAAAAACATTTAGCAATAACCTCCTTCAATACACACGACCCAGGTTTGAACCTATAACTACCAGTCATTGGCATTCCAGCCTACTGCGTAAATAACGTGTTTGATTATGCGGCCATCAAAGCGGGTTGTTTGATATCAACATGGTATTGTTAGTGCTAACTAAACAAAATTCGTCATAAGTTTGTACTTGGAATGAATTTGAAAGGAGTTTTATTCAATATTATTTATATAAAATTGTAAATATAATATAATATATTAATATATATAAAGGTATCTACATTATTATTTAAATATAATTATTTATAATATTTGTTTTATATAATATGTGTTATATAATATATATAATTTATATATAATAAATATTATATTTATAATATATCTTATATTATATATATACACGATATATGATATATGTTATATATTATTTATATATATACATGATATATGTTTTATATATATATACATGATATATGTTATATATTATATTATTTTATATTAATATTATAATATATAATATTTAATCCATTCTATTGAAATAGTATATAAGACTTTACATAATATATATTATATATAGTTTTTATATATACTATATATTAAAATATAAATAAAATATATATAACAAATAAAATAATCTTTCTTTATATTTAGAATAAATGTATAAATAATATATACAAAATATCTTATATATTATAAATATTTACGATGTACATACAATATTTATTATATCTAAAATATAATATATATAATGTATATAAAAGTATCTTATATATTATAGCAATAGCTTATGGAATTAAGCCCTTCGATAACCCTGGCCATTGTAACAAGCTATGCAATCTGCTTTGCATTCACGTATGAGTAAAGAATACCGCAAGGGCTGATCCATAAAATTGCTACCTTACAACCTAGACGGAGTGTAAAGTACATCTTATTTATATGAGCAACGGCCAGGGGTAGCCAGTAACAAATTGATTGGGAAGAGGGGGAGAGAGAGTAGTCTCGGCTCGAATCTGCGTAAACATCTTAGAAAGCCTGAGAAACCTATCCCTTATTCTGGAACGATATAGTTCCATGGGTGTCATAATTTCACAAGTGCATCGTATTCTGCACCAGCGTCTCTCGCAACCAGTGCCACCATCAGCCATATCTGATACCCTTCTGACCACTACACACGAAATAGAAGTCAGCGTATGCATCAGGTGAAGTGACGTGACATATAGCACCATCTTGGATAGAGTTAAGTTTTTCTGGCAAAGTCATGCAGAAATGCTGTAGCTGAACAATCCTTCTTGCGATCTTTTTCAGGATGGGCAGAAACGAAATTTGATAGGAGAATATAATTAGTAGTCAGTGTATTCTCTAGGGGTATGTATATAAATGAGTAAACACAAAATATTAGTTAGAATTTAAGAAGGTAATCATTTATTGTAACTTGCTATGATTATAAAGGCTCTTCTTGGTTGTTTGCAATATTTTCAACAGCATATGTATCCTATTATTTCCAAATTTATTTACCTTCCTCCCTTTATCATATTGATAGTGCCATGGATAATATGAATGTTGACTTAAGAACATGATGACCTAAGGGCAACACATTTTTGGTCATTATAAAATGGTCTAAATTTCAATCCTAAATAATCTAAATCTATTATTACAGAGTCAAAAAGATTACCATCTTCATTGAACCATGTATAAAGACAAAAGTTAATTAAAATTATAGTCCTCACATGTAATAATCATGTCAAACAAATATGTAAAAAAAATATTTGCATTACATTCATTAAATCAGCTGCAAAATTTTATACCGATGAATATTATATCCGCACTATTTAAGCGCTCATCCTACTGCGTTTTGACAACCGATCTTGCAGCAAGACTACAAAGACTCCAAATTGAATAAGTTAAATTTATATTCGACCTTTGATAGCGTGATAATATATCTTCATAATATAATATACTCACTTGGCTACGTCTTAAAGAAAGACTAACAAAATACAGTCGAAGACCATCATACAAAGCCATTGACTTAAAAATCACCACAATACCGTTGTTCAACTGAATCAACTCTAAGAATAATAATTTCTCTGCTTGTTCAGAATAAAACAACTTTATTTCCTCTTCTTCATAATTATAATCACTACTCAAGTTCTTTCATTGTTTCAGCTTCATTTTTGAGGTATACCCTAATCAACTATACGAAGGATTTAAAATTGAATGTTTTTTTTAGGGTAAAAATTGTAAATAATCTACGTTTGGGAGCTCAGTCGGGAGATTGAAGAATGTGAGAATTGTATGATACTTTCTGGTGTGTGGCTGTGCGTAAGTGCTAACGTAACTTTAGACTATGCTCAATATAACTCATTGCACACATGCATTAACAATTTTTACTGTGTTTTAATGTTACGGATATATATTTATTAATTCTAGTTTAACTACTTACTTATTTGTGTGTCTTTTATGTGTATCAATTTTTTCGTTTTTAATTTTTTTTTGTAATTTTTATCTAAGTGTAAGTGAAGCCAGTAGTCTTAATTTTGCCATTAAAGTCGATTATTATTATTATTATTATTATTATTATTATCATCATTAGTGATTCATATTTTTACTTTCTCGCTATCTCACAGGTAGAGAAAGTATTGTGATCGTCAAAAAAATTGAACAAGAATTGTTGATGAATATCGACGTTTCATGACCCCCCGAATCCGAAAAAGTGGTTTTTGACTTTCCGTCTGTCTGTCTGTCTGTACCTCCGACTAGAGCCTAAACTATTTTACCAATCGGGCTAAAACATGATATCAAGGGTTTTCATAGGGTTGCCCCGGTGGATTTTAGAATTAGGTATCTAACCCTAAAATTAAGGGTAGTTTATAAATGGGCAAAAAAGAGAAAAGGTCGATTTCCTCAAAATCGGCTCTAACGATTTTGATTAAATATCATTTCAGAATATCTATAAATATTACAAAAAATGACTACCCTCAAATTTTAGGAAAAATGACTTTAAGGGTTCCAGTCTGATGCGTAAATTAACATTTTTTTTATCATATCTCCGAAATAAGATATTCTTGAGATATACTTACCATTGCAAATGTGTAGATTTATTTATAATACAAATATTGTATTTCAAACATATTTTTATAAAGCCAATAACGTTCAAGATACACGAAAAATATATATATTTTTAATTTTCGAACACTAAATGTAAAGTATTACGACCGTAAATAAAATTTAACCTGAAATGTTGATGTATGTCAACGTCTCATGACCCCCCCGAAACCTAAAAAGTTGTCTATGCAATGCTTTGTGTTTGTTTAACCCTAAGATTAAGGTTAGTTTAGTAAAGGGTGAAAAGAGAAAAAATTAACTTTATATAAATTGAATCAAACTATTTTGAATAAAATTCGTATGAAGGCGTTGATTAAGATTATAAAATAAAATGGTTATTTTAATTTTCCCGTGAAAATGACTTTTAGGGTATATTACAGAAGCTGAAATTTCCGTATCTCCGCAACTATTTGAGATACTAAATAACTTATCACTAAAAAACTGTAGTACTATTACAAATTTAAAAAAATTCTTTTATATGAAATATATTTTTTATAAAACCATCAGTTTCTGAGATATTGTCAAATAATTATTAATACACTGCTGTGAGCTTAATTTGTAGGAGATACTTCTTAAGTTTTAACGCAATAATTCTCTAATGCCATAGAGTAAGCAAATAAGTAAGTCTTTCAAAAAGTTGATGCTGTATTTTCTTTAATCTCTTAGGGGAGATTTTTGTACAGCACAGGGGAGAATCCAGGAATTTCATGAGGGAAGGTGGGAGGGACGCGAGTACTACCATCAGGATTGGGTCGAGGGTGTGGGGGAGGGGGGATGGGAGGCACCTCAAAAAGGGTTGACATACAAATACTTCAAAATTTGAGAGTAAATATTTAAGTAATTTTTCAATGTAATGCTAAACTTGTGAATAATCCTCTAAAGAAGCGTATAACTCGAAATTTGCGACTAGATTTGAAATTTTATGTAAGCAAATGATAAGAATATCAACAAATAATAATTATTAAGAGGTAAATAAGTTTAAACATTATAACAATGATTATATATATAGTTTTTTAGCTATTCAATTAATTAGACAAAATAGAAGGAATTATTGAGATTTCGAAATAATCCATCTTTAACTCCACTCTATAGTATAGCTAGTTAGTTATATTTCATTCTAAATCGAAATGTCAACACCAAGCCATACACACATTATGTGTGTTGTATTATTCAAAGATTTTGTTTAAAGCATGTTATTTAAAAATAAATTATTTTAAAGATCTTTATTTATGATTAATCAAAGAATTAGTAATAATAGAAATGATAAAATAAATTTAAACACAAACGATGTTTGTGCAACAAGGTAAGAGGCGCGCAACTTAAATTTGGGTGATTTCATTAATACCTATTTTCACCACTTTAATACTTAATGTGAGTGTCTTAAATCCTTATATTACAAATAACAATTTAAATAATGAAATCTTGGTTAGTGAGATAGTATTACTTTACAATGAAACTAGTAGTGACTTTAACATTTATTTATTTAATTTAATTTTTTGAAGGAGGGCGCGTGCCCCCCATGACCCCTTCCTGGGTCTACCCCTAGTACAGAAATGATCTAGCTCGCTCATTTTAGACTCAATAGTCAATAATTGCCTATTCTATTGGTCAAAATTTATAAAATAGAAATTTATTAGCAATGCTATAACCATAAGATGTGCATCCCCTATTAAAATGCCAAATATTTTAATCGGAAGTCAAAATTTTAATACGAAGTGTTGACCCTTAGGGACCCAATATCAATTTTTTTATTGGTTCAAACATACAAAGAAGACGTTAATATTTTTTAAATAGAATTATAAAATTCAAAACCGTGAGTTAAAATATGTTGTGCGCATGTATAACGCAATTTGTTCTCGGCCTCGCTAGTGTATATTATATTAGGAATTTTGAGTAAATATCTACATTTTTAAACAACAGATCGAGAAAGTCCGTGTGGAGTTTCGTACCATTTACTTTCCTTGCTTTCCTTCTTACCATGCAGCTATTAAAATTGTTTAATGTATATATTATTTTTTAAATTGCAAATTATAATTTTATATTTTTATATACCTTCAGTGCTAGAAATACGGATATAAATTAAATGGCGATATGATTAGTAGTTTTTCTGTTTTCAAGAACCAAGCACTAATTGTCATGATTAGGGATAACGAAATTAAACGTTTGATCGGTTAACAAGCATCAGTGATCATTAAAAAAAATATTCTGCGTATATTTTGAATTCAGGAAAATATGTAGACATGATTTCAACTGTTCTTGATGATTTCTAAACCATATTCAGTGAATTTACTAAAACCCCAAGATCTGATACAGTTTGCCATTTATCCATTCAAGGAGGACGCCGACGCACATCCAATTGCAAATAAATATGTGTTACTATTTCAATTGGACAGATCTACACTGGAAAATGAAATAGTTACACTGCGATGTGACATATTTTTGATATCCAGATATTCGGAAAACTATTTTTAGAGCTTGGTTTCCAAATAAAATTAACCTAATTTGTGAAAAGTGAACTATTACATTACTGATTTGGTTGCGATTAGAATGTTCCTATCTAAAACAAAAGAAAACTAAACATCACTTGAATTTAACTGACCAACACACGAGGATTGTCTGATATTGGCGTTGTATGCTTGTACTCTAGACTCTTTAACCTTCTCGGAGCAAGGAGGGCACACACTTCACATTAACATAAATAATAGTTCGAAATTTTAAAAATTATTTTAGCGTATATGTATACATATACAATAAAGCTCATAATATTATTAAAATTGTATATTTTCCTCAAACATATATATAAAATCCACTGGTTCTACCAACATTAATAGCATGGTCATCAAATTGAAAACAATGAGAATGGAAACAAATTTGCAAAGAAGAAAAAATAGAATAATTCACTTTAATTATTTTTTATTATTTATATTAATTTAATAAATAGGTATGTCTATTTTACGCATACATATTTATTGTTTAATTTCAAAGTGAATTTAACCTGGAAACCAATTAACAATTTTAAATAATTCTTCACTATTCATTATAAATACTTCTTTATTCTCCCTCTAAATGTGTTGATCAATTTTAACTTCATATTACTTATATTATGTTTTTACGTTTTTAATAACTCTATTGATCTATATAATACATGGTAATTTTAATGTTCATTTGCCCCATCTTATACAATATATTTTTGCCCCACATCACATAATACAATTCAAAACACATGGTTTAATAAAATAGAAACTAAAACTGAATATATTTGTTAAAGTTATTATTTGATATTAACATGAATACTGTTTTCCCTACCCCTTAAGGATAAATGTAAACTACAAACGCTATAGAATTTCTTAAAACAAGATATTTATAATGAAGCTGTGAATCATGAAAATGGGTATGGATGCTGTATTTTATACTTACCATAATCAATTTCTATATTTTTATTAAAAAAATACACGTTCAAATCCATAGTCTTTAACATTGAATAAGACGTAATTTAATTTTCGCTTTGTAATTCGTGATTATTTTATCCATAACTCAGGTAAAATTCCCTAATATGGGGTTGTTTGGTTAATGTCTTAATTAACAAAAACTATCAATCATTAAAAATAAATATCTATATTAACGCTTTATTTATAAAATGTTCCTTAGATTTATGTTTCAGTAGAATATTTTAAATCTTTGTTTAAAATATTTGATTTAAATTAAAGCCATTAACCCACCATTTTAGTAAACCAGAGAATGCATGGAATTGAAAATATTACAAAATACAACATCAAAGAATAAAAATATAACTATTTTATTCACAAACAAAATAAAATACTAATGTGAAGATATAAATGATAATATTGGATTAAACAATACTAAATTAAATGATTTGTAATATATATTTAACTTAAGGGTCCAAAGATGACAGTTTCAAACAAAATACTACCCTCAAAGGTTTTGTCATCACACTTGAAACCAACTGTTTGTGCCAACTTATTATATTTTGTGCATTTTATCTAATCGCTCCTATTATGTATGATCTTGAGAAAAGAGTCCAGCTCAGTAGACACTGCCGGCACTATCATGTTCTTAAACAAAAACTATCACTGTCACTTTCTGGATTCAAGTGAAAATCTTCTTCACTGTCACTTTGACCAGTCTATATGGGCTTTTTTAGAATGAAATTATAAAGTAATTTTGTCCGACTTTTTTTTTTCAGTTGACATTCTCGTTTTCTTTATCTGCGTTTCTTCATAATTTATTTTATATGGCGATATGGTTATAACTTGTCTGGATCCAGTGCGGGCACGTTGAACCCTGTAAAAAATTATTTGTTGAAGGTTTATGTCTTGTGCTCTTACAAAGTAAGATTATTTTCCTTACTTACAGTTTGAACAAAACAAATAAAAAACTATTAAATAGTTTGACATCACCACTATAATATTAAGGGCCAGTTTCATAGTCAAATTTAGTACGCCTCAAGTGCGGCGCTACACTAAGTACATGACGACACCTACCTAAACCAGAATGGAATGGGCCGTTCTCACATAGGAAACTGGCCCATTCCATTCTGGTTTAGGTAGGTGTCGTCATGAACTTAGTGTAGCGCCGCACTTGAGGCGTACTAAATTTGACTATGAAACTGGCCCTAATGCACAGTTCATTAAAAGGTTCGTGATTAGTCAGACAACAAAGCTGGATAGACTATGAGAAAATATTTAAAAAAAGCCAATGTTAGTAGGTGTGGAGAGATCTGTTTAAGTGGGTAAGTCTTTGGGATTAGAGACCCGATTCGGTGGTCACGTGGTCTAACACGCTTCTCTCACAATAGATTAGTCTGCCGATGACGGAGAACTCGAGGTTCAAATTTTGGTCTAGTGTATTAAAAGTGGTGTTCCAAAATTGTTTTCCACTCTGATTTCATACAAATGTGGGTACACTTCCCATAAATATAACCTTTCTCATCCCTAAGACCATTAGAATAATTAGTATATAAGCGTATAATCTGATAATGTAGTAAAACGTGGTGTTAAACTGTACTGTTCAAGAATAGAAAACAACAAAACCGTCGAAGATGAAATTATTCGAATGATAGTACCGATAACACGTCTAAAATGACTCGGCAAAAAAGAAAAAGAAAGTGGTGATAGAATGAGTGAGGGGTCGAGAAATAAACACCATTTAGTGACAGTTTGCTGAAATGAATTCCAATAAATGAGCAAAACAAGCTTGTCTTCTTTAATTTTAGTAGGATTATTATTATTATTATTATTATTATTATTAGCACCGCGTCTTACTAACCGTTCGGGTTATACGCACTTACGCTAATGTATAATGGTAGGGTGGTTGTGAGATGAAATGGAGGACCTACAGTTTAGCGTGGGATCCAAACCACGGTGGAGGCCTGGCATTCCCCACATTCACAAGTTGTGATTAATACACGTCTTGTCAGAGGTGAAGTAAGGGATTGGTAATCAGATAAATCTGTACCGGGACCGAGGATTAAAGCCCGGACCCTAGCACAGAAGTCCGACATCTTACCCCTAGACCATGAGGTCACCAATTTTTAGTAGAAAAGGCCTTTTATATAATACAAACATACCTGTTTGTGGTAAAAATTAATAATAACTAGTAGTGTTATTCATAGGTATTGATAATATATATCAAATGTGAATGCTGTAAATCCCATGATTTTACGTGTGAGTACCTATATGAAAATGGTTTTAAATTATTTTTGAATCTTTCGAAAAAGTGTCTTCCTATTTGAATCTGACTCTAGGCAGGGTCGTTGGAACAGTTTGACTTCTAACTAAGAAACAAAAACTCCCAAAACCCTATTCACCCTTTTCAATACCCCTGTGTTTCATTAAGTCTTTAATACATTTGGTCAAGTTTGAATTTTTTTTATTTCAATTGTGCACAATATTGGATTATGTGGGCAGGGTTGACTTAACCTTTTATCCAAGCTCAAATTATTAACTCAATAACATTATTAGCGAAATAAATAATGTACTAGTAGGCCTATATAAATATTCAGGTTGGGTTGGTCAATGGTGCAGGACCCTTGTTAGTGTAGAGGAGGGAGAGATAGAGGGAGAATAACCTATAAGGGGTTTTGAGGGACTTAACCCCTTTTCCCCACTTCCCTGGACTTAAGGAATTCCAGGGGATCTTCCTCCGGCAAAAGTTTGTCAATTGGATGCCGATATTGGAGAGGTCTTCGCCTGGAATATTTTAGGTAATTATACTTCTCTAGAATATATTTGGAGTTGTCTTACCTTAGATATTTTTTAATGTAGATACCCCTTGAAGATATTTAAAACGGTCTTTGCCTGGTATATTTTTTTGTTCGATGCCTTTAGAAGCTATTTTAATTTTTTTTAAAAGTATTATGTTCAACAATTTAAGCGAGCAGGGAAATAAATCTAAAGGGTGGGGTGAGTTTATTCCAGGGGGATAAATTAATTTACTCGGGCAGTGAGTGACCTCCCACCAACTATACTTTTACCACCATTTATGCCATTATTTGAGAAGTGGTCAATACTAATTTTATAGCTTGGAGGGAGGAGAGGCCATGTAAGTTTCTAAATGTTAAACAAATTGATACCACCTAAAGTATTAAATCACAGCCATTAATTAACACTAAAATAAATTCCAAATGGCTTCTAGATTCATTTAATATTCGACATTTTTCCTTTTTTGTGGCAGTTGGGGGACCAACACTACAAACCCACCCTGAATTGTTTGCCTGGCTACAACCTTAAGACATATATCTTCCAAAACGTAATATTGCATCTACCTAGACTTAGAGTAGTATTAACCAAGAGAGAATTAATATTATGTGGGTATTTTTTTTCTTCTGAATCTCAGCTGGACAGTTCCAAAAGGCAGGAGAGTGGCAACAATTGAATGATTTGACATTCCTGGTATTTTATAAAATAGCACCAACAATTGAAGAAAAAGTAGAGTTTATCTGTTTGTTTAGATATATACATTAATTTTTGTTCATTTAAAATATATTTTTTAATAATAGGCTAAAACTAATTAAGTAATTTCATCTAACATTTGTATGAAACCCCCCATTGTTTAAGCCCTCGAAATGTGTCGTTCCTTGTGTGTATGGTGTGAACAAGTTCTTGTGCAAGATAACGAGCTTCTAGGAGGGGGGTTGTTCATACTACCATGGCATAGCACTCCGATTAGTCTACTACCAAGGCATGGCCCTGACAGTGCTACTAGTTGACATTTTAACCCATAAAATCATCCCCCTGTTACATATACTACGATCCTCCCTTCACCCTCCCCCACAACCCTCCCTCAACCCCAACCCCCATCCACAGCCCTTTATTAATATTACGAGAAAATAACCTAACGTACATAGCTGTTGAGCTAAATTACACTTTGAGAATTAACAGAGGAACTTTTGAAGTTTAGACGGAGAGAGCCTGAAACAAGGGTAGGGGGAAACACGAACTGGTGGAAGAAAATCAAGAAAACCTTCAGACATATATACGAGTTTTATGAACAATTTTAATACCTACACTCATGCCTACCAAGCGGTCACGAAGTACTTTGTCTGTGTTAAAGAGGACAAGATTCAAGTCCATGAATGTTCAATTGGAGGCAGTTTTCCCGATTCGGTTTCTCCATTCTCTCTCTACGTTAACGTGAATGCACCTCTTTCAGAGGTTCTTTGATATAATCTTTTTAAACTAGCAAGTTTAATGTTCATCCTACTATCCGTCTGGTACTATTAGCATACCACCACGGTTATTTGATAAGGGGTTTATATGAGGGAGGTAGTTTACATGAAGCGTGGAGAGAGTAGTATGTGTAAAGACATCACAAATACACACAGCCAGGACTCAAATTTCAAACTCCTCATTAACGAAGACAAAGTGTAATTCAAATCTAATGTCTCAACCCACTCTGACAGCGGAAGTCGTTACCAAATATATTATTGAACGTAACTGCAGATTACAAAATATTAAGTCACAAATTAAAAATCAATGGAAAAATAAGCATACGTGAGATTGCAATAGTTTTCAAATCATCAATATATTGCTACCTATAGACTATTATTTACTGGACTGTTTGGGCTTTGTTGAAAAGATTTAACAATTTTTCCATTTATTAATTTAAATAGTTCAAATTATCCAACAATAATGTTTCTCCCAAAAATTATAATATTAATTTTATCTTATATTAAATTATTTACAGAGTTAAAAGAACAAATTAAAAAAGACTAAATATTATTAATACATTTAATGAACATGCTAGAACTTGTGTTTTAAGACCAATAATTTGTTGATATTAAGATATTCTTGGTCTTTAATCAGCCTATTTATTTAAATATCTTTAGATCATATTATTATGTTTTCTTAACTCCACCTACTAATACCCGTTCTGGTTATATGCTTATGTACTAGTTTAGCTAGTTTGTTAGTGACATTAAAGGTTTAATTTAGAGGAAGTTCATGAGCATTTGCGTGGAGGGAGAGTGGGAAGGCATTTAGGAAACACAACCCTCAGTGCACCCGATAGGTATCAAGACTCGATCTCCCTGTATTCGGCAGTTTAGTCTATTGTTTAATTATGTGCATGAAGTAGAAACAAGTAAGGCAGAATTTAGAGGAAATGTACTCGTAGTTGCATGGAATATAAATGAAAGATCATTGAGTAAAACACATTCCAGTGGATTTGATCCCTGACTATAGTAGAGTAAAAAGATCGGTTCTGGTTCACTCTTTGAGACGACGTTGCCAGATCGATGCCCTGCCCAATCAGATGGTATTGCCACAACTAACCCCACTGAGCTGGCCCCTCCCTCTAACACCTCTTTAACCTTACAGCCAAGGAGCGTTAAGCCCCTCCTTCTTTCACGTCAATTTTACAACCAATTAGCATAAATCCCGGCCCCAACCCCCAAATTCTTACAGCCAATAAGTATCTAATCCCTTCCTTCAAGATGGTTCAATCAAGATGGTGGATCCACGATGGCGAATCCCCGCAACCCCCCTAAGTCTTACATTCAATGAAAAGATTCAAAATGGTGAATTCCCAGACACCACCTAAATCTTACAGCCCATGATTATCTAGAAACCTTACAGCTAATAAGCGTTAAGCAAACCTTACAATCAATGAGCGTCTAGAAAAGCTCACAGCCAATGACCAGATTCCAGATGTTAGATACCCACCCCCTCCTTAACATCGCAGCTACCACATTGATGACCCCAAGGCAGCGTTGTCATATGCACTACATCGCCTCCTAAACCTTATAACAGACGAGATTCTAGACCACTGCTTTTCTAAGCCTTCCAGGCAATGAGCTGATCCTATATGTTGAATCCCACACCCAGACCTTGTAACGGTAATTCACAATTTTTTTGTATCGCATATACACCCTGGCCCTTCCTTTCCTACTATGGCGCCTCTCACCCCCCTACAACACCTATTTTTTGTAATATTATTTTATATATTTTGTATTGTTTATTTCTACTCGTAATGCATGTTGCATCTCGTGTATGAACATCTCCTCTCACTCTAGCACCCATAAGTTTATAATTATTAATATTCTATTATTATTGTGTTTTCTTTTGATGCTTGTTGCATCATCTGGTTCCCTGAAAATCTCCTCCCCTCAACACCCATTCTTGTTGATATTATTATATATATTTTTAATTTAACTTTTTGACACGTAATGTGTGTTGCATCTCGTCCCCTGAATACCTTTCCCCCCTCTTACACCCCAAGTATACCATGGAGAAAGAGTACTCCTCAATACTTTAAAATGGGTTTAGAACGGTTTGTCAGTCTTACACTTTACTTATGACGCCATACTTGGCACAAGGTATGCTCACCCAGACAGGCTCTAGTCAGACTTTGAAAATTATTCCCCTCTCCCTCTTACCAAGTTATATTTACATCGGAATTGCCAAACAATGAATAAACCTATATATTAAATCAATGCTACGAAGCATACATTAAATACAAGTTCATGATTCATACCATAGATCATACAAGATAAGAGGCCTATTCCCTCAGTGCAATCTCTAATACTACACACTTTAAACAAATATCGATGCACGGTGTCTTTCCATGCATACTTTATAAATTTTGATGACCATTGGGGCCAGATGATAACACCAGATGGCCTTCTACCTCCTTCCCTATCCCCACTCACTAACAAATACCTCCGACTCCTGTTTAACCTTTCAACTCACCTTTTTATACTTCACAGTAGCTATTTACCCTTTGAATGAAAACGATAGGCAAGCTAGTAGTTACCCCCTATTCAAAATACCTTTAAAATATGTGAGTCCAATAATTCGTCACTCTTCACGTCTATCAATAAATGTGTAAATAACAATGGTCTCCACCCTAAACAAAGGTCAGAAACCTCACACTGTTTTGTATTGTCAACCAGGGACATTGCATTCTATCCGGCACGACCACACCTGAGATCATACATAACATTTCACTGTTATATCCTCTCACCATACTACACCAACGCCGTTAAAATAGAGTGTAGGTAAGAAAATCGATATATATATATATATATACCCACAAATCCCACTCTCCCACCTCATACAGTTATCGATAGCTATGACACATTTTTCGAACTTATACGATATAGGATCATCATTCATCAGAATTAAGCCAGGATCGGTAAGATTGAGGATAGACTCGCATCCTTCAAACTTCAACCTAGCTATGCATGGTTTGGTATGTTATTGTATATGGTATGTGCTACATGTCTTGTATGTATTGATGGATATAGGTATTTATGTGTGTATAATGCATTAATTATATTGTATTGATGGTATGTATTTTTTGTTTTGCTTTGTGTGAATTCGATATATGTATTGTATATTATATTATATATGTTTGTATGCTTTGTATGTATGTTATTATTAATGTTTGTATGCTATTTATATACGTATAATGTTATTTATGATCTGTATTTTATATATATTTTGTAAGTAATTGATGTATTTATAGTGTATTTGTTTGTCAGTATAGTATATATGTTTTGTGTATTGATGTATTGTTTGTATGTTTTTGATTTTTTTTAACACCACGTCTTACTACCCGTTTGTATTAAACACCATTTGTGATGTTATTGTATGTATTGATTGAGGTGATACTGTGGATGAATGGATGGATATAAGTATTAATTTTATATGTTATAAATATATTAGAGTTTGTGTTATATTTTATTGATGAATTGTAATTCATGTACTGCCTTGTTTATTATTGATGTATGAAATATATTGTATTCTTGTCTTTACTGTATAAATACACATATGTTGCCTGTCTAAATGATTTGTAGAGCTATAGTATTTAATATTTGTTGTATCAATGTATGTATGGTATGTATGTCTGTATGCCTTTTATGGACGTATATATTCATATTTTTATTCTATATATAAGTGTGTATGGTGTTACGTATTATACTATATTGAAATACTTTATTTAGTGTATTTATTTATATGTAGGTGCTGTATGTATTGTATGTTGGCTTGTATTGTATTTGTGTACCTATTGTATACATGCATGTATGTTGTATGTATTTATGTTTGTATGGCTTCTGGTGATTTTGTATGTATTGTAGATATGGTTTATATAGATGAATGGGAAGAGATATATATTAAATCTAATCCTACATATGTGTGTATGTGGGATGGTATTTCTAGTCTCTATTTAATGTATGGCCTAGTATATGTTTTATGTATTTATTGTTTGTTTTTATATAGGATTCTTGTCTTTATTACATATATTAATATATGCATGTCTTGTATTCTATGTATTGTGTGTGTTGTTATTATATATATATTTATATATTGAACACATAGTGTGAATTTATTTTGTGCCTTTTATATATGTTATCTATTATTGTATTCTTTGTATGTATTTGATGAATGTGTTGCTTGTTTGGTTATATTGTATTCTTATCTTTATTTTATTAATGTATATATGCTGTATATATTATTGTATGTTTTGTAATGAATGTATGATTCGTGGTGTTATTACAGGCTTACATTTTAAGTGTATTTTGTTTATATAGGTATGTATGTTTGTATACATTGTATAGATTGGTGGAAAGATATAAGTATTACTGTTTGCATTTCATATATTTATGCACGATGGTTTGTACAGTATTGTTTTTCTTGGCTCCATGCCTGGCTACCTATACAGGTTATAAAAATGTGTATTAATTGCACTAATGAGTAAGGGATGAGTACTGTTTAATTTAGAGGAAGTATACATGCATTTGCTTTGACAGAGAGAGGAAAACCATTTTAGAAAAAAACCTTATTACACCCGACTGGGATTAAAACACTTATCTTCCTGTCAGTGATAGTCTAGGCAAAAACGAGAATGACGCTCTAGACCATGTGGTCATTGAAGTAGGTTATATTGTATTAATAGTGTATATTTTATACATTGCTTTGCAGGATTTTGCTGTTTTTATTTTATCGTCTTTATTACATACATGTATGGTTTGTGTTGTTATTGCATGTAAGTAATATATAATAATATTTAGCACCGCGTCTTACTACCCGTTCGGGTTATACGCTTTAAGTACTAATTACTCTAATGGATTAGGAATTGGGAAGGTTTGAATTAGAGGAAGTGAACCCGCATTTGCGTGGAGGGAGAGTGGAAAACCATTTAGGAAAAACCACCCCCAGTTCACCCGACCGAGATTCGAACCTCGATCTCCCCGTCCTCAGCAGTCGAGCTTAACACAACAAGCGCGTTAGCCAACTACGCCACCGAGGTGGGTATACATGTAAGGATTGTTGTGTTATTGTATGTATTTTATATATGTAAATTTGTTTATAGCATTATATATATTTAGGGATAGCTATAAGTATTAATGTTTATATGCTATAAATGCATGCATGTATGTATGTATGTATGTATGTATGATGGCCTGTGTTATTTTGTATTGATTATTTGTATTTCAAGTATTGCTTTATATATACCTTATGTATAGTGTTTTTGTTTAAATAGTTTTCTTGTCTTTTTTGTCTTTATGTATGTTTGTGTTATGAGTTAATGTATGTATGGGTTGTGGTGTTAATAGGCCTAATTTCTGTATGCTCAAGGATTAAAGTTCATAATCAGACTGAAAATTGGAGGAGCTTTGTAAGTATTAATTAACTTGAGGGTTAAGATGATGACAAGGGACATATCAGGGTGAGAGGGTAGGATAAAGGGCTAGAGATACTTCAAATACGAAACAAATGTTGCCGTGGCTAAAAACTAGTCACTAAAAGGAAAATAACCTATTCTGTCGTGCTAAAATCGGAGTTAATTTAGTGTATGGGTCAATTTCGGATGATTTAATTAGATTAAGTTGTTTTGAGCTAGGTTTGGTCTGAATATGTTCGATAGAAAGTCATAATAAATAAATGATGACCATATGTAGTATAAGTATGATAAATGTATTATGTGTTTCAATAAATGTGTAATGATGTAAGTACAAATCTGCTATAAGTTAGAGGGAGCCCATTTTCAAAGGCATACAATGTGGACGAGTTCCCCCCGTAAATATCTATGACACTATTGCTAGAGAGGGAGTATGGCCTTTCTGTCTGAACCAGTTCCAAAGCTTTGGCTTGGTCCTTGAGTAGGTGTTGTTAAGTTTCGTCGGCAGTAGGATAACTAGGAAGCGAGGTGTAAGGGGGTATACAGTTGAGGAAATCATAGGCTATCTGAGAACTCACGGCCAAGATTATAGCGCTGACCTATTTTTTTGTTAAGAATTGGGGAAAGGAGATGAGGTGTCAAGATGTCAAATTTTCTCCACTGAACCAAATTATTAGGATTTATAAACTATGGATGAGTAGACATCATATATATCATCATTGGCTTGAAGGGTGTATTATTAATGTTTACACCTAGGGAATATGCCTCTAAACTTGTATTATGGTATGATCTCTGAAATATGATTTATTGTATTTTTAATAATACCGATTTATGTAGGATGATCCACTGTTAAGTAAGTCCAATGTAGGTATAAGGTGGTAAGCGAAAGATACTGGAATCATTATCAATGTCTGAATAGAGACCCCTTGGGTGAGCATACCTCGTACAACGTATGCTGTTTTCAGTAGAAAGTAAGGCCACCCAATCTGTCTGAGCCCATTCTAAAGTTTTGAAGATGACTCATTCTATGTGGTACGCTTGATGAGGGAGAGTGGGGTGGAGGGGTCCAGGTGATGAGATGTGACAAGTATTACAGGTAAAAAACATAATCATTTATGAATGAGAGTTTTACATTTAATTGGTGTGGGGGGGGTGGGGGGAATTAAACGGGTTATATGCAACACACATTACAAGTAAAACAAAACAATATAAACATATATATATAATACTAAAAATATTGGGTTTCGGGGAGAGGAGAGACTTTGTGGACGAGATGCAACACGCCTGTCTGTGCGAAGCTTCTGTCTAGCAACGTTCCCTCAAATGGTGAGCCAGAACTGATCGCTTTACTCTACTCCCCTCACCATCGATATCAAACCAGAATAAACAAAGTCCTATTTTCAATTTGTTAACCGAGTTTATTACCCGAATCGTGCTAAAATTTTATTTATTAATAATTGATACGACAATGCATACATTTCCCAACTTATAATAATTATTTAATATATTAATTTTTGTTCAAATCTTGGCTATTCTCATAAAAGATAAGTAAGTTTATTTAGTTATTTGGGAAATGTTTATTAATTTAGTTTCGAATAATAATATAGATTGAAACATTTAACATAGGCTTCCTAACTATTTTATTATTAAACTTATATTATATTAAACTTGAAAATAATGAAATTAAAATTGTGTGAAGCAGGTATCACGAACTAGGAGAAGGACTCGATGATAAATGTATAATATTTATGAAGCATGTAAATAACTCTTTGTGAAAGTATTTAAGAAATATTGGATGCAGCTCAGATTAGTTGAAAAAACAACAAATAGTGATAAGAGAATAGATCTAATAATAAGAAATGTAAATGATTCATAAAACATTATGAGATTTTGAGTATCCAGTGTTATCTGGTGAATATAATTATATCCCTTGTTCCTTGGGAGGTTGTGGCTTAAGACCAACTTGTAGATTTGTATCAATATGTTTCGGCATCTAGACATCCTCCTAAATAAGATCGAAATAATGAAGACATTAAAAATTACGCCTATATATACATGTATCTACATAATTATATTTCAGTCCTACATTATATTTAAAATAACAAATAGTATTAAAAAATTTATTGTTTTTAAAAAACATTTTTTAATGGATTTATTTTACAAATGGACCGAAAATATATTCGACGAAAAACTTAGAGAATTTTCTCTGAGCTTAGCCATCCGACAAAGTATCCAAGCAACCATTGAAATAGTCCAGGAAATTTAATAATACTAGTAGTAGTATTAATAAGAGTAATAATAATGATGGCGAGGCAAAGGCGGCCAACGCTCTGATGATAATAATTTCTGCTCAGCTCCGGGCGGAAGCCCGTCGAGGTTTTTCCAGCACCTTAATCTCTTACACTTCTCCGAGCAGCAATAAAAATTAAAACCTAAAAGAGGCAGAGGTAGAAAGATATTTTATTATTTTGTCATATAAGAGACTAGTATTTCAAGTTTTACTCTTTTCTATCGTATTCAGTTTATTCTAGAGGATCCTCATCGGTTTGCATATAGGACGCAATTTAATATTATAACAGATCTAAAACATTTTACTTGTTTTTGTCTACATCGGGGTAAGTGGTGCTTTTTTTTTGCACCATGTCTTACTAACCATTCAGTTTATACGCCTATGTAATAAATACCCTAATAGTCTCTAGATGATTGAGTTTGACTTTAGAGGAAGTGTACCCGTATTTGCATGTGGCGAGAGTGGGAAACCATTTATGAAATTCACCCTTAGTATACCAGATCGCTATTAAACAACGATATCCACATCATCGACAGTCTAGTCTATTGCAAGAGTGATGACTCAGACCATGCGGCCACCAAAACGGGTGTTATTTCATGCGATAATACATTTTAAGGATAATGTATATTGGTTTACTTGGATGTAAGAAAATCAACCCCTTTAGACCAGGGATTATACAAAATAAATAAATATAATGCATGATGCAATAGGCTATCCACTCTTTTAATTGCAGTATAATTCTTATGGAGCAGTTGCCATATTTTATCTACGTGAACAATTATGATAATTTTTATATTATAAATGTATCAATTATGAAAATATTTATACATTTTATCGCATTTTAAGTTTGGTTTATATCAATAATTATGTATTATTATGATTATTAATATTATATTAATATATTAAACCGGTTTTAAATAGAAAATGCACAAGGTCACCTGCGATTAGTAAGTTGGGCTTTGAATTCTGGCATGTCGATTAGACGATGACCCACTTCAGTGGCTTTGTGGTATAACACACTACTATCTGGGTAGACTAGACTGCCAATGACTGGGATATCGAGGTTCGAATCTTGGTCGGGGGTCCTGAGGATGGTTTTTCCAAAAAGGTTTTCAACACTTCCTCCACGCAAATACGGATAAACTTCCTATGAATATAACCTTTCTAATCCCTAAACCATTGGCCTAATTAGTACATAAGCTAATAACCCGAACGGATAGTAATACTCGGTTTAAAATAAAACAAATTTAGATGGTTTTCCCAAGTCAATTTATACTAATTGTTTCACCCACTTCTATCCATGCTAATATGCTTCTACTTTCTTAAACAATTACATGGCTCGGCTACAAATTTTTTGGATTGATTATATTCTATCTTAATAAGGCCCCTGTAACAATAGCTTACATTGTAATAAGACCCCTTTAAAAATATTTTCTACCTTTCAAGGTGGCCGCATAGCCTAAGGCGTCACTTTTGTGTGTGACTAGATTGCTATTGACAGGGAGATCAAGGTTTGAATCCCTGCCTGGTGTACTGAGTATGAGTTTTCCACTCTCCATCCAAGTAAATACAAGTGCATTTCCTTTAAATTCAACCTTACTCATCCCTAACACATTAACATAATAAGTACATAAGCGTATAACTGGAACAGATAGTAAGGCACCATGCTAAAAAAGTAAACAATCCAATAGTTTTACCATCGATAACAATATTACGATTAAAACACCGAACCCCACGTAAGCCTGCTATGAAATAATTATTTAGCACCACACCCTGCTACCTGTTTGGATTGTATGCATGTAGATTAATTATGCTCTGTAATAAGGATGAGGAAGGTTAAATTTATAGGACGTGTACCCACATTTGCATGGAGAAGGAAAGAGTGGAAAAACATTTCGGAAAACACAATTTCAGCACACTCGAATGGGGTTCTAACCCCAATCTCACAGTCATCGACTGTCCAGTCTATTGAAAGAGTGACGCCATACTAGACCAACATTATGACCGAGACAAAACACTAATGACTCAGACTGATTTCTTAGGTAGGTTTTAAGCAGCTGTGTTTTGTCTTTCAAAGAGGACATTAGTTTACATGTCAGACTGTTATCAGTATTCATTGGTTTTAGGATCAGCAGGGCTATATATATATACGTAGTGCTACGTATGACGTCTGTTTATTGGTAAGCAGAATCTTACACAAGTTTAAATCAATAATTTGTCGTAAATATAAGGAGATTTGCTACGAATAAGTTGCACCACTATTTGCACGGATCTATATGAAAATCACTTACCACTAATATTTTTAATTAGATGTATTTTAAAGCTCTTTTCAAAAACATTGATTATATTAACACATGGCTAATTATATACCACCCTAATATTATGTTTATGTCCCCCATTCGACAATTTACCAAAAATAAATCTTCTAGAATTGGACCAGGGAAACCAAGCTCATTTTACATATTCGCTACCTACTGTGGATAAGGTGTTGGACTCATACCAGTGAATTCAGCAAGGATTTAAAAATAGACCTGATAACTTGCAGTGACAAAGTTTAATAAGAGTAGGGGTCTATAACACTTTAGACTGATCGACCACCACTATGTGTAATTTGTTTATTCATCCGAAAGTACATTATCGATATATATAAAATAAAACTCTAAATCTATACGCTCGATTTGTCTGTTTCAGTAAACTCAAAAAATACTCATCGGATGGAGACGGGACTTTTGTTGTACTCTTTACATTTAAGAATACAGGATACATTTTATACCATCATGCTATCTCATCAGTGAGAGAAGCAGTGACGAAAAAGACCGACTGTGGTGTTGTTACATTTGTGTCTTAAATTTGTAATAATTCAAGCATTTTAAATTTTAATACACAAATCTGTTTTGTAAATCTCCTTGGCAACGAGGGCCTTGGAAATATCAATAATACACTCATACATCTCCTTAGCATCAAGTGTTTTGGAAGTATATTTTCAGTCAATTTATACATTTACATAAGGAGGTAAATATTGTTTCTTTCTCAAATAAAAAATACACATAAGTAGACCGTCGTTTGATTTTTAATTTAAATATATAAGGCTAGGTTTATATTCATGCATAGCCCTTAACTAATAGGGAACAAAACATAACGTTAATATTTAGCACCGCGTCTTACTACCCGTTCAGGTTATACGCTTAAATACTAATTACTCTAATGGATTAGTAATTGGGAAGGTTGAACTTAGAGGAAGTGAACCCGTATTTGCGTGGAGGCAGAGTGTAAACCATTTAGGAAACACCTCCCCAGTTCACCCGACCGAGATTCGAACTCCGATCTCCCTATCCTCAGCAGTTTAGCTCAACCCAACTAGCGCGTTAACCAATTAAGCCATCGAGGTGGGTCACAGTTGATAATTATAATCCTAATATTTATAATTACATTTAGTGTTTAAAGTGTAATAGTAGATAATAGATACGAATTTTATTGTTTATTGCAACAGTGCCTCCAAATAAGAGAAACACCCTTAGTGTACTCTAATATGCGTATTAAATTGAGGTATTTTTACTTTCTCGTGACCCCTCAGGTTGGGAAATAATTTTTTGTCAAAAAATCGAATTTAATATTTGGATGACTATCGACGTTTCATAATCCACTGAACCGAAAAAGTGTTTTTTTTTTTGCTATGCCGTCTGTCTATGTGTCTGTGTGTCCGTCTATCTACCTATATCTCGAACTAGAGCAGAAATCATTTTACCAATCGGGATAAAAATTGGTAGCTTACATACGATGACACGTGATATGACTTGATTTGTGGAGGTGGAAGTGAAGGAAGTGAGTCCGTGTTTCTTCGTGAATATTCATATTTCCATAAAACACTGCTCTCATCTCAATAAAGTTCTATTCTTTTCTAGCATTTGAAGGGGTTTAATGTGTTGACGTATTGTTTAATGCGAACGAAGCCATGGGCAAATGCTAGTGGTATGGTAAATTGTTATTGCACATAAAATATATTTTAAATATTTAACATTGACTCAGCTATTACAGCAAAATCCAGCATATTGAGCCACACAAACGATACATTAGTTATATTTATTTTATTATGAATATAAAATTGACTGAACTTGTTCCGTGTATAATATATTTTCAACTTTTATGTGAATGGGACTAATTGACATAACTATTCAGTTTTCAATGTCACAAATGTCTAACTTACAGTGCTGTTTTCCTCAAAACCAGTCAGTGTGTAAATAGGGTAGACCCATCAGTTGGCCTAGAGTTTGTCCTAAAATATATGCCAAATGACTTAAGGCCTATCGACTTTAGGCAAACAGACTTTTAGCCCAAATGACTTAGGCCAACCGAATTTAGGCCAACTGACTTTAGGCTAAATTAATTTTAGGACATCTGACTTTTCGGCCAAATGACATTAGGTCCAATTACTTGAATGCTAACTGACTTTGTGTCTAAGCCAAAGTACTTTAAGTCCCATTGCTGTTTCTCCTGTAAATCGAGCTACACACTCTGCTATTTCAATACACCACTATATACATAAATGAAAGGTGCTATTAGCTTGTGATTTTTGTGAAAAATAAATTTCAAATATCCTTTTAATATATTTATGTTACAATAACCAAGTAAAATTAAAAGAAGATAAGTTTCGTGCAAGACAATATTTTCATATTTTACATTAGATATTTAAAGATAAATAATAATTAGTTAAATAATTTTAAACCTCATATGAAATAAATCTAACCGACTCCTTAGATCAGTTGGTAGCATGTCTACCTACTAAGCTAAGGGTCCCGGATTTTATTCCCGGCATGGCCGAAATATTTATCTTTGGTGAAATAAGGGTCTACTCTTTCAAATTGATAAATTAACAGCCAGGGATTGGATGTTGTGCCAGTCCTAGTCTTAGGTTAGAGTATAAAGTATATGACAGACAGACCTAGCCAGAAAATAGTGGAAAAATAATCCATTGAAACCACCATAACAATAAAGACTTTTCCACATAATTGAAACGAGACTTGTGACCTTATTTATTTGTAAACTCGTGAAACTGAGACATAATGTTATTTTTAATATTTTGTAAATAAAATTATTTTCGTAGTTTATATTGATTTGACTGCATGCACCAGTGAATGTTACTTGATATAGAATGTTTATCGTATATATAATTTGATAAGCCCGTTTCCAGTAATAGAAATTACTAGGAAATGGCTGAACATATTTTAACAAACGACCTTTATATTAAAGGTTAGGAATTTTAGGATGTTGAGAAAAATAATAATGTCCAACGAAAATCTGATATTTCCTGAAAATTGTTAGCTTTTTATGTTTGTTTAATTCCTCATGGAAACTATGATATGTCCAGGAATATATATATAATATTTCTCTCTTGTTACAAATAATACGAACTCAACTATTACTCTAGTGGCATTAAATAGAAAGATTACGGCAAACTTTTGTATATTTACCATACAAACCGATACTAGCTTGTTAAAAAACTAAATATTGTTTGCATTGTTGATTTTTATCCTCCCTCTTCTTTGTCTTTAAATATTTACCTCTATTATTATATATAATTTGATAAGCATTTTTCCGGTAATTGAAATTACGAAAAAATGACTTCATTGATTTTGACAAACGATCACTCATTTCTCAGCTTAGGGATTTAGGATGTCGCCAAAAATAAGAAATTCGAATGAACACCCTATTTAATCAATGAATTTTAAAATTTTCTTTCTTTTTTTACATCACCATATAAACCTTATGCATGTTTTATGCCTTTAAATAAAATATTTCTCCTTGGTTGGAAAAAATAAATCACACTTCAGTTGTACAGTGGAACAAATATAAACATGAATACAAAAATATATAGGTCCTTTACACTAAACGAACTTATGATAGTAGGCTGGAAATATATAATTTGTTTCCATTTATACTTTTTACTCTTCTCTATTTTTGAATATTTACCTCTGATCACAAAGTGGCCGTTATAATTGCTGGTTCTACACATATTTTACCTACAATTTGTGACTGAGAAAATTAATTTCCTAGACTGGGGAAACATTTATTTTTATTGGAATTTTGCTATCGTTAATTAGCATTTAAATCAACAATATTGGCTATAATTTGGTTGTAACAATAGCAATACTTGCTAATGCTACATTAGTTCTACCCACCCCAAATAATCCAATACATAAAACATCCTGCAATAGTAACACTAGCAAGACTAGATAGTTTATTTTAATACTACCCACTCCATATAATCCCCATACTCATAGACATCCTGGAATATCTAAGATTACAAAATTTACTTTGTCTAATATATGTGCTCGACTCGCACATTGTATCTTCTGGCTTAGCACAAGTCCATGACCAACCTGTTTGCACAAAATTATAAATTGAATATACTAGTTCTAACAAGCTATGAATGATGCAGCAACATGTTCCAATAGAAGGATCCAGAAATGAACTAAATGGCCCAGATGGACTACAAATGGGCCTCTCATAATCTTGAAATGGAACTTACCCGGTGTTTGGTGTACGTGACTGGATGGGCGTACTTAGATTCAACAGCCAACTCACCAGATGTCCAGCGTACGTGTTTTGGGAACGAACCAAGTTTAACTGGCTACTCTCTAGATGTTAGACTTACGTGACTTGGTGTAGAGTCAAGTTTGGCAGCTGCTAAAAAGAGAATGCCGTTAGCACGTGTTAGCCGTGTGGCATTGTTATTTTAATACGAAAACTCCCACCTCCTTACCCAGCAACTAGACCAATATAACGAGGGAACTCAGCACATATGATTGACTATTACATCTGACACTTATGCGAGAGGTACTGGTATGGACTATTACATCCGACACTTCCATGAGATGTCCAGTTCTTAACTTGGAAATAATCAGCTAGCATAGTGGACTACGGTAACCAATGAGAGGTCCTTGTCTGGACTTGGACCTAATCACTCTAGGATGTCAATATATAAAGCTTATGTATTATAATGTTTATTTAAAATTTAAATGTTCTTTAAAGGGTTTGAGTGTTTTAAACACTTAGATTAATTATGTAATTGAAATCTTTCAGTGTAGGCGTCTTCAAATTCTAACTAGTAGATTTATTTTTGAAAGTAAATTTGTTTATGAAACATTAAAAAATTTCTTTTGCAACTTGGGCGCTAGTCTCTTTGTAATTTTTTGATATGATAATAGATAGCCACTTTTGATTCTTTTTCTAGCTTGGAATATTTAGTTTAAATATAATTTTTATTTCTTTTGTGGTTACCAATAATTTTTTGGACTTTAAAATTTGATGTTTTTTCTATAGGTAATACTTTGTAGATTAAAAATATGAAAATATTAAAGTAATCCATTTTTGTTGGTTTATAAGTTATAACTTTAACATTTACCGATTCATTTAGTGAGAAACTACAAGTATAAAAATGTAATATTACTTTGTTTTCTATTATAATGTTAAATATTAACATGTCGGAATATCTTCGAGTACTTCAAAGGTGGTGGAAGTAATAGTCCCGCAGAAGCTTGAGTTATGTCGGTAAGTCAAACATTTGTGTATTTAATAATTATCAGATTTGATAATTACATTTAAATTTAATCTTAAATGTTAAATTGGTTTATTCTGAATTCACAATGGTACTTCAAGAACATTGTTAACCGTTTAAAAAAGGATCCTTAAGCTCTTTATTATTATAGTAAGTATTCAAAAGTTCAATGGTTTAAACTATTTGTTTAGTCACAATTCACAATGGTGATTCAGGCACTTTGGTAATAGATTAAAAGAGGCTATTTAAGCTCTTTATTATCATACTAAGGACTTTTGATTGTTATTGGGTCTCTTCCAGACTAATTCTTATAAATTGATAATTTACATTAAGATTGTGAAATATATTCTCAAATGTACTGCGCAAATGTAGTCTCTGCCATATTTATATGTTTTTCTACACACTTAAGCTTGCCTTATGAGGCAATGTATTTTTTATTTATCATTGTTGCTTTGCCGTGAATAATTAATTCAAATTTTTCTTAAACTTGCAAATGTTCATATTTTTTATAATTTCAAAAACAATAAAATGGTATCAAAATGTGTTTAGATAGCCATATTAATTGTTTAAGTATGGGTTTTTGTGTTAATTTTTTCAAATTATATCACAATATAAATCAGCTTAGTTCTGTTTCTTAGATAACACTTAATTTTGAGTGTATGTTGATGAGATTTTAAAAGTAGTATTTTATGTAGTCCATCCATCTTATAATCTAGGCTGTGGTGGCTCGTAGCTAAAATAAGTAGGGTGCTGCTCCAGAAAATTCTTAGCCTTTATTTTAAAATTGTGTAAAAGGGAAAAAAATGTATAAAAAGAAAATTTATTCAGAAACTTGATAAAATCTTAACAAAATAACCGAAATATTTTTTACTTACTTTAACTTAAATTGTTACAGTTAAAGCTTGATATATTCGTTTACAAATGAAATCCATTCTTCTTGTTTTAATTTGCGCAAAAAGTTCAATAATTTTCTCCTTAATCTTTGGATGACAATTGAGGAAATTTTTCTCCATTGAAAGTACTGCAAGCACATTTATACTTTTTGTTAAATAAAATAACCGAAAACAAATAAATCAAATAGAATAACTGAAAGCAGAGTAATAATCTAATTCTACAATCTTCTACACTTTATCACATTCAAGAATATTATACATGGTTTTAAAGAAAAACACACGCTGAGTAAAAAATAAATAAATTTCTTCCACTATCACATTGCGAGAGCAACAGTGCTCTCTCTACCTGACAGTCCCGCCTTCTTCCCCACCTCCACATGCGCATGCGCACAACAGTTAAACACCACGTCACTGGCACTGTGAAGCGCACAGTTCCATACAAAGATTTTTGTATCGCTTTCATAAACTGGGGGATGGCTACTGATGTACTGACATTAAGCTTAAGGAATATATATTGTACTACAAAAATAAATAAAGAATTAAATAAAAATGAACTCATTATATTAAATGTTATCGATAATATAAAGTGGAAATAGGGGGTTCTGCAGTTCCTCAGTGCCTGTACACGAGCTGCCACTGGATCTCGGTAAAGGATTTTGAATTAGTTTTTTCAAATAATATTTCAATACAAATAAGTTCAATTATGTTTATATGTTGCCATCTGATTTTAAGTGGATAGTATTTCAAATAAATATTTTGTTTACCCCATCTATCGTCACACACACATACTTTCTCTCTCTCTCTCTCTCCCACACACACTTTCTATCTCACTTACATACACACACATACACACTCTATTTCAAAAATTCACTCTCTCTCTCTCACACACATACCTTATCTCATAATTCTACTACTTTCTTTTCACACACACACACCACACACACACAGTCACTTTCAAAATCTTTCTCAAAATCGCTATCACACTCTCATTTACACTTTCTCACACACATTATCACACTCTATCTTTCTCACACACTATCTCTCTAACACACAATCTCTCTCACACACTGTCTCTCTCACACACTCTTTCTTGCATACACACACACACAACCTATTTCACACGCACTCTTATTCAATCAAACTCTTTCTTACCCACTTTGTTTCATACATTCTCTTTCACAAAAACTATCTTTCCCATACACCCTCACACACAGTCTCTCTCACACAAACCCATGCAGTATTAGCTGCTTACGGTAATGATGATGTAACGGTTGGTGTCCATATTTTTTTGGCAGAGATCCACAGGTAAAAACTTTGCTCAGTATTATCCTGAATGCGCTTACACTGTTCCTACAAACCATTATCCATACTACCTTGCCGGCCTGTATACCATTGCCCGTGTCATTACCACTAGGAGCTAGGATGGCGCACCGACACACAAGGCCAGGCTTAACACATTTATACCAATATTCTTCGATTGAGGGAATTTATTTCTTAGACTAATGAAATGCGATTTACTCTCATAGTTATAGTCGACGTTATTATCAATGTAATCCTATAGTGATAATATGCAAATTGAAACCTCCCAAAATCTGTAAGGGAACTCGTCTACAGGTGAAAAAGACGTTGCATAGAAACGTAGTAAAAGTATACTCGTACATATTTCAGGCTTTGCGCAAGAAAAACGTAGTGAAAGTCACAAAGCAAACAGGGCTCAGGGAGTTCAGATTCCCTTCTGTGCCTGCTTTGCAATTACAGTAAATAAGTTGCAAAGGCAGACGCTATGGACTGCCGCTGTCAACCTTTGTACTAGCTGTTTCTTTCATGGTCATCTATATGTAGCTTGGCCAAAGAGCTGTAATAATTATATTTTTGTGTTCCTAGACAGGACACATAACGTTGTATACAAGGCAGCCCTGCGATGATATAATAACTTTAATGCCCCATTTATGAAACAGGTACATTTTATTAAACATTGCTACCGCATCCAGGCCTATTGTGTCTCCACTGTACGCAATGACCTGTAATCAGGCTACCTAAAACTGGTAGTCATTAATGTATGACATTCACACATAAAACATTTTCTTAGCCTCGCACGTATCTGAAATATTGTTTTTGCTAATTATGACGATTAACTAGAAAAAAAAATAATTTCCCTGACTTAACATTTTAGCGAAGCAGTGGGAAAAAGCTATATTATAGTAAAAAAACAAACTAGAATGGATAAAAATTATCAGTGAGTAGTTCTATAAGTATTTTAGTGATAACTAAGATAAACCAGAATGACAATATAAAAACAAAATCAATTCTAAATGAGATATTTGTACATTTACTCCCAACTTAATAATGTTTATAGTAACACAATCTTTTTTATTTGTAACTATGTTGTGAATTAATTAATATATTTTAACTTATTTTACCCGCCTCGGTGGCATAGTTAGCTAATGCGCTAGTCTCGTGCTGAGCCATACTGCTGAGGACGGGGAGATCGTGGCTCGAATCTCGATCGGGTGAACTGGGGGTGGTTTTTCCTAAATGGATTTCCATTCTCCCTCCAAGAAAATGCAGGTTCACTTCCCCTAAATTCAACCTTCCAATCCTTAACCCATTAGCGTAATTAGTACTTAAGCGTATAACCCGAACGGGTAGTGAGACGCGATTCTAAATAATAAATTTAACTTAATTTACTTTCCTGACTAGTCGCCAGACAATGTTAGTTACGAACTTCATCAAGAGGACGCGTGAGGGAAGTGACTTTCACGTTTGTAACGGCAAAGCTGTTAGCTGCATGGTCCTGACACTGTGTGAGTTGATTATAGAAAATAAAGTGTTGGAGGGGAGAAAGATTCCTTTCACTATGTGTGTCTGAGAGAATAACGCTTGGATGTAGCGGGTTAACCGCATGGAGAAAGGATTGATAAAAAAAAACTATCTAAAAATACACTTCAGTAAGTAATCGAAAACTGGCCTCGTCTGTTCCCGCACATCAATAGTTAGAGAAGTTAACACACCTGTCTTGATTTCTGGGTAATTGGGAAGTGGTGTTTGAGACTTCAGCGCTAGAACGCGGTCAATGATTTCAATTAAGCCTGCTCTGTCATTTTCATTACTATAATTAAAACTTGATCATACCATCTGTTTACCGTGAATGCTAACAATTCTTCCCCTGACAAAACTCAGTATGGCCATACATTTTGGACTTATTCTTAATGTAATCCATTGATCTAAGAATGCTATATCTCAGTGTAAACTGAGCTTTCAATAATTTTTTAGGGATTGGTTTGGCTAAATCGCCTCTTCAGTTACTCTTTCTCCTTTAGGCACGGTAAATATTTTTTCCACTCCGGAACTTACATATGTATAGGCCTATCTTTATATAATTATTTGTGTAAATTATGTATATAAATATATATAAAACTATATATAAATATAGGCATAATTATATATATACATATAAATAAGTTTGAATAAAATATGTATAAATATAGGCCTAATAATAAGTATATAAACATAATTAAATATGTATAAATATATATAAACCTATGCATACATAAATATAAATGTATATACTTAATATGGGCCCATCATGCTATATCACAAGAAAATGTGTCTAGAGAATGTTCGGAAATTCAACGGCCAAACTGCACATATAGCTTGTTAGAACCAATAGTATTACAAAATCCCTATACACCTACATCCGTAAACCTATCCTAATATCATTAAATTGTGTTTAAAGTTTCGGCGTATAACGCCAGTATAGCAAAGCCGTTCAATCATGCGTGTACAACAAGTTGCATAGGAGCTAGTCGTGCAGCACTGCACATGTAATAATGTAAAGGACTTTTTGTGATGTAGGACCATTAATGATGGCCCTAAGAACATATTAACATTTCTAGATGGACTGGTGTGTTGTTTAATATTAATTGTGCTATTTTCTTCTGCCTAGCTATATGTTCAGTTTGGGATATGAGATTCCGAACATCCTGTGTATTAGAGATAGGTGTGTAGTATTTTGTTTACTTGTTCACTGTCCTAAGATAAGTTTTTTGTGAGTTTGTGTGGATATAATTTGTGTGCGTAGAAAGTATATATTAAGTATCCCACTATATATAATAAACTATGTTTGACCTTTTTTTTTTAGAGCTCAAAGTACACAAGCATGCCATCGCCAACGTAACTCTTTCCTAGTATAACTTCAAAACATTGGCAAATTCGAATACCAATAGTTAATAATAAGTATTATATATAAGTCCATAAAATTATAAAAAAATCACGTATCAGGCGATTTAATCAGTTTATTTAGCCAACTAGTCAGGGGCATGGGCTTACTTGTGGTGAGATTTCTCTCTCTCTCTCTTTATATATATATATATATATATATAAAATGGTGCTACCTATTATCTCCGCTTGGTTGAGGAAGTATTTCCTATACACAATACATACTTTATACATATTATATTAGTGTAATTAAATTCGTATAGCCCAGGCAGATAGAAATATTCATTGAAAAAATTTAGCATTCTACTGGTTTAAATAAAATTGTTGCCTTCAAAATCTATAAGTAAATAGGCCTATATTTATACATGATTCAATTTTTAAATGTCAATGTCTCTGTTTATGCGAATGCATGACGAGAGAGAGAGAGAATTTTTTTAGGAATTATAGATTACATCGATGAGGAAATCCATCCATTTTACAATTATACTTTTCAACAGCTATTATTAATTTTGATGTTGATTTTGTTTATTATTAATTCTCTTAATTCAACAGTTATTTTAAAAGAATGAGAATACACTAATTATACTAATTTAAAAGGTCCATTTTTCCTTAATCCCTTTTGATTAATATAATGATACTAGCATCTTTTGGCATACCATATTGCTTGGAATTAAACTGTTTCATTTCACTAGATATTAAAAAAGAGAGAGTGTAGAATGAAATATGGCTATTTGGTTTAAGATTACCTAGAATTTTATCCTAAGTAATATAATACAGTAAAATACTACCTTTGAATTTGTTTTGTCTGTTTTCTTGGAAACTAAAAGTTTTATTTGATTTTATCAAATTATAATTTTTGGCACATGCACCATCATGGCTATATAGTCCTCAATTCATGATTTTCTTCAATTTATGTTGATTCAATACTAAACCTATAAGATAATTTACACTAATATTATAATAGGCTATATATGTTAAGTAACAATACATGTTTAAAGCTAGTAAGTTTTTATAACACCACGTATTATTAACTGTCCAGGCTATACGCATATACACTAATCATGCTAATGCGTTGGGGATCATAAAGGTCGAATTTAGAGGAAGTGTATCCGTATTTACGTTGCGTTAGAATGGAAAACAATTTAGGAAAACCCACCCTCAGTAGACCTGACCTGGATTCGAACCCCAATCTACCTGTCATGTAGTTGATTGCGAGAGTGACGTCTTAAACAATGCAGCCAACGAAGCAAGTGCTAGTCAAAACAGATTACGGTTTAATTACACAAGAAATATGAAGCAGTTTTAAATAAGAAAATAATCACAACTTGTGAATGTGTGGTGTACGGGGCCTCCACCGTGGCTCGGATCCCACGTTAAACAGTAGGTCCACCATTTAAGCTCACAATAACCCTATCATAACACTAGGTAAATGCGTATAACCCGAACAGGTAATAAAAACGTGGTATTAATAATAATAATAATAATAATAAATCCATATTTTGACTATGACTTTATAAATGTATATAGTACTTAACACTTATATTACCTGCTTCGGTGGCCGCATGGTCTAACGTGCTACTATCGCAGTAGACTAAACTACCAACGATGGTGATACCAAGTTTCTAATTTCGGTCGGGTGTACTGGAGGTTGATTTTACAAAATGGTTTTCCACTTTACTTCCACGCACAAGCGGGTATACTTGCTCTAAATATAACCTTCCTTATACTTAAAACAATTAACATGATTATTACATAACTGTATAACCCGGGCGGTTAGTATGACGCGATGAAAAAAATAAAAAGACACAAATGTTATGTTAATATAGTCTCCAAACTTAATTTTTCTTTCTAAAATAAATACAGTAATATTAATATGGTAACTCTGTGAATTTAAGGTGGTTATTTAAGGGACGCGAGAAAAGGTCTGTGTTTTAGTGGTTATTTCTTCAATACAAAAAGTGAGTTTAATTTTCTTCATATGTTACCTCAAACTTTAATTATTTTTATTTATAAGAAGTCTTCAAACGCTGTGACCATACAATCATTGGGTCCAACAAGCATTTTTGGGACTGTGAGGAATATATTTAGCGTTTATTTTTTCTCCACTCTAAGTTAACGCTCCAAAGCTGTCATGCATGTGTGAATAATGGACGACCTATACTAACGCTTAACTTTTTTTTTACCACACAAATAACGACCCCAAATTTAAAAACTTGACTTCTTACATTCCAAATTATGGAAATGTTCTGTCTATGGCATACGAGTTAAAAATTACTTTTTCTAAATTTTGCACATACATAAGCGCATGTGATGTTTTACCTTAAAAAATACTTACATGGACAAGCGAAGCTTAACCTACCTTCCTACCTAACTTGGCGGAAAAAAAAATTAAGATAATTATTTTCATGTTGATGTCCATGGAATAGGATGGACTAGATTCATAAATCCACATTGTTGACGGGAAAGACATGTAGGAGGAGGGAGATTTTCGGAAGGGAGAATTCATTACATTATAAATCCATTAATGCTAACTGCTAGTCGTACATATTTACATAGCAGAAACGAACTCAGTTCTTATGACGCATCTTGCCAGAGAGTTGGGAAGGGGGATAGAGGTTTGCAGCCATATTTCTAGGTAGACTCCAATTTAATTTTTTTGTTATTTTTTTTTCTTTTTGACGCGAGTGCACTTTCAACTTCACATCTTTGCGTATTTTGTTAAAAAAGAGTTTTTGATTATTTTTATGGGGTTTAAAATCACAGTAAAATTTGTTACCTGGTTAAATGGGTAAGCTATTATTATTATTGAGCGTGACCCATTTATTTGAATGTTATATATGATTGAATATAACATTGAACAAGGAATTCTGGGTTATAATACTTGTAAAAATTTAAAATATTTATATTAATTATTTCGTGTCATTTGAAGATTTCATTCATAACCATTTTCCATAAAAATAATTATAACTATATATTGATTTTGTTTTAATTCTTATATTCATTAGATGCTCGTTTCAGTGATCGCGTGGTCTGAAGTATTAATATTTGTGTCAAGCACATTTAATCATAACTAGCACATTGGAAATTAAAAAGACTGTGGTGGTTGAATGATCTGAAGCAGTCATGTCAAAATCGTTGGATCATATTGACCATATTTAACATTACAAAAACTGGGGTGGTATAATGGTCTGAAGCAGTAGTGTCAAACTAGTTTGATCATAATGTCCATATTGAGCTATTACAAATACTAGGGTGGTATAGTGGTCTGAAGCAGTAGTGTCAAACTAGTTTGATCATAATGTCCATATTGAGCATTACAAATAATAGGGTGGTTGAATGGTCTGAAGCAGTAGTGTCAAACTAGTTTAATCATAAGGACCATATTGAGCATTACAAAAACTGGGGTGGTTGAATGGTCTGAAGCAGTCGTGTTAAACTAGTTTGATCATAATGTCCATATTGAGCATTACAAATACTAGGGTGGTATAGTGGTCTGAAGCAGTAGTGTCAAACTAGTTTGATCATAATGTCCATATTGAGCATTACAAATACTAGGGTGGTATAGTGGTCTGAAGCAGTAGTGTCAAACTAGTTTAATCATAAGGACCATATTTAACATTACAAAAACTGGGGTGGTATTATGGTCTGAAGCAGTCGTGTCAAACTAGTTTGATCATAATGACCATATTGAGCATTACAAATACTAGGGTGGTTGAATGGTCTGAAGTAGTCATGTCAAACTAGCTTGATCATAATGACCATACTGAGCATTACAAATACTAGGGTGGTTGAATGGTCTGAAGCAGTCGTGTCAAAATCATTTGATCATATTGACCATATTTAACATTACAAAAACTGGGGTGGTATTATGGTCTGAAGCAGTAGTGTCAAACTAGTTTGATCATAATGATCATATTGAGCATTAAAAATACTGGGGTGGTTGAATGTTCTGAAGTAGTCTTGTCAAACTCGTTACCTTATAATGAACTAATAGTAAATTACAATTACTGACGGGGCCACACAAAATAGAATCTCAATTGGAATTATTTTGGTAAAAAGGACTCCAACTTAATAACTTATTATTAAAAACATATAAGATTTGGCCACCACATAAAACAATAATATTGACCTTATTTTCTTACCAAAAGTTTTAAATTTGTATTTGCATCAATGGTGTTGTATTATTGTATTTATGATATTAATATCAAGCTATAAATCTTATTCCAAAGTCATTTTAATAATTGTTTGACAAAGACAAATGTTTGTGTCTTGTCCAATATCTCTTGGGTGTTTAGTTCTTTTTCATGCGATAAAACATTTGTTAACACACCTATATGCTGACAAACATTGCAAATATGTTTGTGCTAATTCGTAATTTTTTGAAAATTGATCCATGTCTAAGAAAGAGTACATATTAAGTACACCATAATCACATACCGGAATTCTCCAAATTATGCCTATTCCCCAAATATCACATTCAAAAAGGTTACATTTCTTTGACATTCGTAAAAAGGATACGACAAATTACATGATAAATCATCATTAGGTCCGCTGGTCACAAAAATCGTAGATAAGTGCGAAAATTTGAGATTACTGGTCTAAAGCATCACTCTTGCAATAGGCTAAATTGCTGAAATTAGGAGATTGGGGTTGAATTTTGTTTGGTTTTACTGAGTTGTTTTTTTCTAAATGGATTCCTACTCCTCTATCTTCACGGAAATTTTGATACACTCCCCCCAAATTCCATCTTCATCATCCCTACAACATTAGAATAACTTATATATATATATATTAGAATAACTAATATATATATATAAGAATAACTAGTATATATATAAATATATATATATATATAAATATATATATATATATATATATATATATATATATGTAAATATCCCAAATGGGTATTAAGATGTGGTTGAAAGAAAGCATAAATATTCGTTGGGGATGATGAAACGAATAAAAAGGTTTTCTTTCCATAACGCTGCTTTGACTGTTTTATACTGAGTGGGACTAAATACCATGATAATATCTAAATATGTATCAGAGAAATAAACGCATATTAAAATAAGTGCTGAAAAATGATTCTTTTTCAAAACAGTCTTTCTCAAAACCTTTGGGGCCATAGTAATACCAATAACTATTTGAAAGCGCATGTTAGGTCCATAAAATATTTTTCAATTTCTTATGTTTTATTACAAATATCAGTTATTATTGTTGTACTTTTTTATTATGTGGTTTTGCTATGCATATGAATATAAAGGCCGATAAAATAAGTGTTTCTTGATTTTTCAAATTCCTGTTATATTTAATCAACGTTTTCAACTTATACTCTACTGATTTAGATGTGTAATTAATCAGTACGTCACGTTTTTGTTTATAAAAACCAAAAAATCAAGGCAATATTCTAAAATATTCAGAAAAATGGGGGAAAAAAATTACTGATAAAAAGATCATGATTTTTTTCCCCTTTTATAATAAAAATATAACGTTATAATAAGTAAATTCTGGTAGTATCCAATAATGATTTTCCAGGATTTACTATCTAAATTAGTAAAAGATTACGTATCTATAATCTAGTAGTTGCGTTTTCATTATTAATACTTGTGGTAGTTACTAATTTTTATGCATACAACCCATTGACTCTAGTGTGTGGTGATGTCACAGCCCTGATGCTGTCAGAAACTATTTTGGGAAATATGACTCATCTTTGGCGCCACGCTGGTTTTATGGCACATCATGTCCAAACAGGAATAGTTCACATATTATATAACCACAATGATGACATCACAAACTATTTTAAGACCCAAACCTGCAAATAGTTTGGTGGTACGACACGTCAATAAAAGAGTTTGACACGGTTGATGATGTTACCCTGTCACCATGTGTAAATGGGTGTTGGGGGGAGGGGGGTGGATCGTCAATCAAATTTAAAAACGCATTAATACAAAGTTAGTGGAGGGGCAGCTAACAGCGTATTTTATCAGCTAACACTTGAAAACTATTATTTACCGGCATCAGTGTTAGACCATGCAAGCCAAACAAGGCATTTATCAGCATCATCAGATGGCAGCATGCTAGTAGCAACATCTGAAGTGGGAAAACTATTATCCAGGTCTAAACGCTTACAGGTGGCAAAAAACTTAGAACAGAATGCAATTATTTAACGTTTGCGGGTCTTACGCAAGGGTGGCATGCCTATATGAATACCGGCAGTATTCACAGTGTGGTTGACGTAGCCCTGATGACGTCATAATCTATTATGAAACTCATACCCGGTGCCAGTGTGATGGAACTACACGTCAAGGCAAGAAAAATCCAGGGGTGATGACACAAGAATCTAATATTTCTTATCACCACGTCTTACTGCCTGTTAAGGTTATATGCATATGTATTAATTACGTTAGTGACTTAGGAATAAAGCGAGTCAAATTTAGAGGAAGTTTACGCGTATTTGCGTGGAGGGATAGTGGAAAACCATATTGGAAAACCCCCCTCAGTACACCCTACCGGGATCCGAACTAATATATCCCTGCCATCAGCAGGCCAACGCAACATGAAAGTGACAGCTTAGAAAATTCAGCTACTTATGCGGTTAGGATTAATTTCTTTTTTGTTCAGAATCAATAGATAGAGTATCAATAAATTGTGCAGATTCCTAAATGTTTGATTCAATAACATGACAACTTTATTTATATAAACACTGGAAAAATGTATATATTAAGTTTTTATCGGTCCTAGTTCTATGTGTTGTCAAATTATCCAGTGAAAGTGGACTATCCATATAATAAAGGCAAATGGAACTTATGTTCATTCCTTAGCTTCTTCCAGGTAATAAATATCCAAAATTATTTTCCTTTAAAGCTCAAGCAAAGCCATGATATAGAAAAAGAAAAGAAATCAAGGCTGCATTCTCACACACCATTTACTAAGGATTTGCCCATATTTCTAATTACTTTCTGACGCCATCCGTCGTTTTTAAAAAGCGTCGACTAACCAAGCGGGCTGGAACAGTGGGGTGAAAAAAAGGAAGGATAAGAAGAAAAAAAGTTTGCTAAAATAACGACTTAGTTCTACAACTAGAATAGAATAAAGTTAGAAAAATGAAATTTTCGTTTGTTATTATCCACGCTAAAGTGAGTTAAAGTATATATAATTAATCCATTATTGTCAGTGGTGAAACAAGTGTATTTTATCTCTATTAATAGCACACACCATGAAGTACGCCTATACTCTTTATAATGCTATTTGAGAGTCAATATCTATGGAGTTTCGAGTTAGTTTCATATCTTGCTCATCGGAGAAAGTAAATTCCAAGATAAAATAAAGTATATATATATATATATATATATAAGTTTGCCTTGCTATCTAACTAGTACACATATTAGTTTTAAGGCTTTTTATTTTCCCACGTCTTACTATCCATTTGGGATACCGGCATTTGACTACACATAAATATTCGGAATGAGGATGGTAACATTTAGAGAAAATGTAATGTAATGTAGATGTAGAGTGGGAAACACTGTATAAAAATAACCCTCAGTACACCCATCTGGAATTCATGACCCAACCTCCATGTCACAGGCAAATCAGACTAGATGTTCTTGATGTTTAGTCAATGCTCCATCCGATGAGGTCCTGGTTATACAGCTTAAAAAATGAAACTAATTGATATAATTTTTACTTTCTGATTACAATCAACTATATACCAAATTAAAACGAACTAGATAATCAAACATCCATTATTTTTCTTTTATTATGTATTACTATTATTTGGTATCAATTTAGATTATTATATCTTTTTCAGTAAGTAGGAACTCATATTTATCTAACGAAAACCTTTCCTGACAAAAATCAATCTCCGCTTAGAACTAATGTCATGAACATGTTGAGTTATAGGTTTGAATAGCAAATTAAGTCTTAACTTCTCAACCGAGCTAGCTGATAAAAATATAGCTTTCTGATATAGTATAGGATTATTTTTTCATGGTTATAATTTATGGCTTGAATTCATCATAATGTACTTATTTCCTTAACATATATTGACATTGTAGATATATAAGGAGACTGCTGTAAAGAAATCTTGATCTTGATTAAGATAAGAAGTACTTCACTCTATGTCAGTGGTGAAGATAAGCTACTTTGACCCCCTCCCCCATCCTCAACCCCTCCACTTGATATGGTCACCCCAAACGACCGATTAATTAAACCATGGGCCAAATAAAGGCTTTGATTGGCTTAGAATTGGTAATTGGTAGTAGCAAGCTGATATAATGTTTATTTGTAATATCTTTTTCATGTTTGGAACGAAGAAGATCTGCCCAATTCTTGATTGTTGAGTGAGTGACGCAATTCACCAAAAATGTAATCAGCATAACTTTTCAGAAATAATCTTAATCAATTGAGTTATTGATATATAATTGCAATTGAGTTAAATAACCATAAAAAGCATAGATAGTTAATATGCTAATTTATTAATAAAATACCACGACTTTTACGGTTTGACAAGAAAGTGTTTTAACGTAACAAAAGAAACAAATATTCCTAAACTACATTAACAAGTAAGTAGGTAGATGAGATGCATCGTTAATTAGTACCTAGCTTAGAATGAGACCAATTAGAATACCATATATTTCATATATTATTCGGTTTATGTTATTTAAAATTTCAATATACTGTTTAAGAAAATCTGAGCTTGACTACAGAGTAGGCGTATTTCATCTCTTTGGGTCAGACAAGTTGGTCTGTGGAAAAGATGAGGGGTGTATTTTGAAAGTCCGAAGGAGACCATTTAGGGGGAGTGGTATTAACAAAAGTGTGTGTTAGGAGGTGAGGGGGATAAGCCGAGTTTGGACTTGGCATGAATACGAATATCTCCTTAATGACATCTGCATGTTAAAAAGTGTGGGTTTTAGGTGAAAGGGCTAAAAAAAAACTACCACTACTCTTCTTCGTGTGGTTTGCCTTGCAGGCAAGAGGGTGCTAAGCAAAGGTTATGATGCAGTAGAGTGCAAGCCAAACGTACAGTAGCCCCATGGCTTCTTTGGTGCTGACTGACAGCTCACAGCTGACAGCTAAAAGCTTTGAAAAGCTACCAGACCAAATTATGTATCCCTACGCCGAACCATATGATCTGAAAAAACATGTGTCTAGCAGCTGTCAATTCTGACAGTCTACATTTAGGTATATACCTAAATGTTGACTGTCAGAAGTCAGCTGTGAGCTGTCAGTCAGCACCAAAGAAGCCATGGGACTACTGTAGTATCAGTTGAGCGTATAACTCAAATGGGTATTAAGACGCAGTGCTAAAAAAGAGTAGCATTTGAACGCTTGGTAACAGCACATAGGTTCATGGACTGGAGTACAAGTGATGGCTAGTTTTTTTTCTTTTTGGTGTTTTTGTTTCATTGGGACTTTAGGTTAGTTTAAGTTAGGATAGGTAACATTATATTATGCTAGGTCAGGTTCAGTCAGTTCATAGCAGGCTAGGTTAAGTTAGGTTTAGTATTCTTTGTAAGGGGTATAATGCCTCCTCTGTTTATGTCGATAGGTTTCAAACTTTAAAATTAGCCTAAATATAGTATATATAATAGGTACTAAAGTGACCTTTTTAGTGAGTAGGTAGAAGTAACAGTTAAGGAATCCAAATTAACTTTTTGACGTACTTGATGGATTCACTGACTACAAACCAAACTGAGGAAAAGAACATTCTTCTTTTCCATCCCTCATGCCCTAGTCCATGCACTCAAGTACTACTACCAAGCAATAAAATGCTACTAGTTTTGGTTTGCGCTCAAGTACTAGCTACTGTACTCAACTGTTAAAGATTCCTAAGCAAGGGGATGGGTATTAGCAGCCTATTTTTCATGTGAAAACACTACAACCGATATAGTATGATAGTCTCAACCATTTGGTAGCCAACACAAACTCATTAGCAGTGACATTATGTAGTCGCTTTAAAAGAGAGGTAAAATTAGAAATTGAAAGTATTTTATTCAGAAGTGTTCTTCAACCATAAATACAATATTGGTTGTTATTGGTAATTTGGGATTATTGGGAATAATTTAACTATACAATGTCCCAAATATATTAAACATGATAACAAATCATATGGATCTGTCTTTAAGGCAATTATTTTGGTTTCAAACAAAATGTTCTTGATTAACATGATCTTTGTAAAGTTTTTATCTACACAACTAATGGGGTCTATGGACTGAGTGAATGACCCATTCACTCAATCATAAATATAAATTCCCAGGGACTTTAATAATAAGCAAGAAGTTAAGTTGTTGGCCTTAGGCCTACAGTTTTTTCTTCAAACGTATAATTAAGGAAGCTTTGGGTTACATTATATCAAACAATTTGTACTTATTTAATTATTTACAGATCCGTACCCGGAATAACGTGCACTAATATGTCAAACTTTTCTGGTTTGGTTTGCCAGTAATGGGGAGGTATGGTTTTGAATTTCATCTTAGGTTAATGGGGGATGTTTTTTTTCCTAAATGGATTTTAACTCTCAATCCACGGAAGATTTGGGATTTTTATCAAACGACATGAAAGGTTATTACACTATAAGATATTTAACTCATAAAGAGGATATAATATATTTCTAAAAAAAATTACAGTAAAACCTATGCAAAATATCCCAGTTTTGCACTACATCAGCTAAATCACTTTATCCAGGTAGGCTTAGCTCCAATAAATGCGACACATAACGTTCATACATACATAAATACATATATATATATATATATATATATAATGTAGAAAAGATAAATAATTTTTCTTATACTTATAATATTTCTCGATTAATCTTTTGAAAGAAAAGAACCATTTAAAATTAATTTGATTTATAATAATAATAATATAACAATAATAATAATAATACTTCAAAAATAGTAATATTTCAAGTACAACATTTATAATGGCATAGGAAATAGATATGAAAGTAAATATAAAAAAAACTCGTATGGAGAGTCAGTAATGAATGGACGCTGAAGGAGTGTAGTTTGAAAGGGAATCCAATAGGTTAGTGTGAAAGAAGTGTCTTACGGTGGTTTGGGCCTATTGAGAGAATGAGTATGGCTCGAGTGACGAAACAAATATATGAAGGTAAAGTGCACGGATCAAAAGGAAGGGGTAGGCCATGTAAAACGTTTCTAAATATTGTAGATGAATATGTGAAAAAGAGAAACATTAAGAATTTTAAGAATAAAAGAGCATTTATCACTTGGTGTGTAGATTTGGTTGAAGCGAAGGAAGTATGCAAGGATAAGGAAGTTGAGAAAGTTAGTGAGGATGGATTGAGTACGAAGTTGTTTTTTAGCTATATTCACAGTTTCTTGCCTACCCCATAAGGGTATTGCAGTATTAGGTATGTATGTTTGTATGTATGTATGTATGTATGTATGTATGTATGTATGTATGTATGTATGTATGTATGTATATATTTGTGTATGTATGTTTATGTATGTATGTATGTATGTATGTATGTATGTATGTATTTGTATGTATGTTATGTATGTATGTATGTATGTATGTATGTATGTATGTATATATGTATGTATGTATGTATGTATGTATGTATGTATGTATGTATGTGATACAACATAATACAAAAATTGTGTTTAGATAAGTTTTTATTCGTATATATTTATATTATTTTGATTGCTGTCTTAAATATGTAATAGCTTTTTTTTGTAATATTATAAATTTTATGCTAACGTTCAATGAAAGACCTAATTTTAAGTAAAATAAATTCATCTCTACGAATAAATGTTTCTTGAATAGGAGGTTGTTACACTTTAGAATACAATGAAGTTTCCGTTGTATATTATAAGTCTCACTTGAAATTAAATTTAATACCAATTCTAAGCTACATAATAAATTGTATGTATCATGTACAGTACACTCCGTTTGCCCTGAAAGGTAGCTGCCTTTCATTGAGGGATTAGTCAATTATGCTATATAAAAAGCTATATCATAGTGGAATAATGTAAGGCCAGATTCTCACCTTTCAGGGTAAGCGAAGAGTACGTGTATATTAATGTTTTATAATAATAATTTTCAGTTTTATAGAATTCTACATTGTGTAATAGATTTGTAATAATTATAAACTAGAATCCTTAATGCCATGCGCTAGGCTTACCCTCGAATATTCAATGGAAATGATATTTTACAAAACTCTTATTATATTAAGAAGGCGTTCTCAGACACTTTGCAAGTTTAGGTAACATGAAAATTTGATAAACTTACTTTAAATTAATATGCTCGTACATTTAGGTTAGTGTTCTAACCCTTGACTGACGAAATATCTTAGGATATATTTTTAGGAAAATATGCATAGAGATTTAGGTTACAATCTATAAAAACAGGCCATATGATTTTTAAACGAATGTAATATGAGTGTATGCTAAGGAGAATGAACTGTTTGAGGATATGATTGGAAGAATAACCTACATTTTTTGTAAATGTGAAACCAAGCGAGATAGGAAATATATTTTGATAACGAGTGGTGGTAGACTAGCACGATGGTCAGATTTTGATGGATGGCTAAGTGTAAGTCAGGGAGTAGCCCTAATACTAAACCCAACAGCTAAGCTGTTTGGGAGAAAGTATGAGTTGGTGTCATCTAGACTTCTATGGATACGTGTGAATATATATATTCTTAAAATTTTGTTAGTTGCTGGTTATGATTTGATAGGGTGTGAAGATCAGAATGTGAGAGTGGAGTTTTGTAATAATCTCAATGAAGTCTTGAATGTATGTGGACCAGTTGAAATAATTATTTCTTTAGTAGATATGTTTAGAGGGTGGGTATAAAAAGAGAGAATTCAGAGTATTTTATGAAGGTATGGTAATGACAGGGTAAACGACAATGTTAATGATATAGTGAGTAGGAATTTAGAAAAAAAGATTTATTTGTATCGATCACATGGTTTAAGGGTAAAGGATATATTTTTACATGATCATAAATGGAATGTTGAAATGATATATAAAATGCTTAACAATGAATAAAAGAAGCTGTAGTAGAGTGCGATAAAGATGTGTGTGGCTTTGCGGTGGTGGGAAACCTAAAAAGTGAGGTATGGTGGAATGAACAGCTAAAAGAAGCTATAAGAGAAATTACGAAGCGTAAACACTAGTGATTGCTGTGAAGATTGACACAGAATGTAAGAGGCTATGAGACTTATTAAAGAGAAAAAGATGAATGCATAAAAAGTAGTGAAGGATAATAAAGAACAAATGAGATAAAGAAGGTGAACTAACGCAGAAAGCTTTTGAAGGAAATAAGAAGTTGTTCTGAAAAACAACCGAATAAGGAATGCAAGAAAAGACTTATGGCATTCAGAATTAACTTGACGAGATGACTTGGGTTAAAAACAGTACAAAAAAGTCATAGAGGGAGTATTTTGAGAGATTGTGTGGTGGCAAATCTTACACATAGAATATAGGAAAACTATTATGATAAATTAAAGCATTAATGAGGTTGAGTTGTATAGAGCTTGGATGTTTTAAATAATGGCAACGCTGTGGGTGTGGATGGAATAACAAGTGAAATGCTTAAGTTTAGGGCATGTTACCTTTTGGCAGATTGTGTGAGATAATCCATGTGTATGCTAGGATTTCAAATGTTCCGAATGACTGGAAGGATGTTTTCATTTTTCCTGTGTACAAAGACAAAGGTAGGCAAAGTGAATGTAATAATTATAGGGCCATTAGTTTGTTAAGTGTTCCAGGCATAGTTATTGAGAGAGTCTTAAATTAGATTGTAGCTTAAAACAGTAGGAACAAGAGATGGGGTGTAAAAGGCGATTTTATGACAGGTCGAAGTTGAATAAAACACATATTTTCATTGCAAAAATGATCGAAATGTTTATGACAATAAAGAAGAAAATGTAGTGTGCATTTGTTGATCTGGAGAAAGCTTATGATCAGAGGAAAAGGATTATTTTATGGAATGTTCTGAGAATGTATGGTGCTGATGTACGGTTAGTAAATACAATTATGGGGGTATGATGGAAGTAAAGCGTGCTTTAGGGTGGAGTTATCATTAAGCAAATGGTTTGACAATGAACATGGTGTTAGATAAGGTTGTGTCCAGTCTCCGTGGTTGTTTATTGCATTCATAGATAAGTGTATGAAGGATGCTTATGAGGACGTGGTTAGTGCGAAGTAGACAATGCACATTTGAGGGTGCTGTTATATGCTGATAATGCCATATAAATCGTAGAGAATAAAAGCTACATGCATAATATATTAAATCCTTTAAATTTGTCAACAGGCTGAATTGATATTCATAGAGATCTCTCTAAAAATAAGGTAATAGTTTATATTAAGGATGGATTGATAATAAATGATTGTCAGCTTGGTATAAGGGAAAACTGTAAGAACAAATGAATGATTTTTAGTCTCTGGGAAGAATTTTCCGTAAAAATGGAAGGATAGATGGTTAAATTGACAGACAAAAGAATATATCTCAGAGAGTAGTTGAATATGTGGACTATTTTAAAGAATGAAGTATCAAAAGAGGTGAAAATTGCAGTATATAAAAGTGTATATATGCCAAAATTGATGTATGGATGTGAAACGGGGATTGGTCAGGAGAAACACAATATCAAGGTGAATGCAGGTAGAATGTATAAATGTATGAGGAAAAACTCTTATGGACAGAGTCAGTAATGATTGGGTGCTGAAGAAAGAGGTTTGAAATGGAATAAAATAGACTAATGTGAAAGAAGCGTATTGCGTTGGTTTGGGAATGTTGAAAGTAAATTATTTTCGAGTTATAAAAAAAATCATGATTTAAAAGTGTGTGTATCCAAGTGGACGGTGTAGACCATGTAAGACGTGGTTAAATGTTATAAACGCATTTGTAAATAAGAGAAACATTATGATTTTTAAGAATACGATAGCATGTATGACTCGGTATATGGATGTTATTGAAGTGAAGGAAGTATGCATAGAAAGGAAGTGTAGCCAAAGTTAGTGAGGATAGATTAAGTACGGAGTTTTTATTTAGCTATATATCCAAAATATAGCCTACCCCTTAAGGGTACGTTATGGTTATGTATGCATGTAAAAGAACACAACAAATTACTTAAAGTTTTATTTGTACCATTTATGCTATGAACGCAGTCAAACGATTTATAATAGCGTTGGTCTTGGGTGTTTTTGTGGCAAAATAAAGGTTTTATTCATGAGTGAATACACTATAGATCGTTTTACAAAGCCCTTTGTCCTACTTAAGATCAATTTTATTTAATTTGCTTTATCATCCCCATATTTCAAAATTTTTGATAGCATTCTTTATGTTGAAAGTATGAATTAATGTTGTGAATAATAGGTAACTCTGCAATTATCCCTATTTTTATTCAGGCAGGAAATTTAGTTACATTCATCTTTAAATATATCTTTATATTCTTAAATATAGGCCTATATAACTGCAGAACCATACATATAAGCTCTAATCTCAGTTGTAATTGTGTCTAATTTAAAAAAAAAAATACTTAGTCTCTCATCTGAAATATGATAGGCTTAATGTTATTATTGGATTCGTATGAGAGATTTATCAGGATTTTAAACTCCCCCCCCCCATCTTTTCCCAAAATTTAAAACAAAATTGTTCAACACACGCTATACAGTTCAAATCTTGTGAAAATCCCAAGTACAAATACAATTGTATGTGTTGATACATTTTAGCTCACTTTAGCACTAATGAAAGCTATTTAAAGATCTATTTTTTGTTCATCCCTTCTGTTTCTGGGATTATAATATATAAAAGCAAAATTTATATGTAAGCAACGTACCGTTTTAAGGCACGCGCCGAGTCAAGAGAAAACTCACCACTACAAACGACGCATTTAAACTGTAATTTTGGAAAGGGTGGAAGGGGTTTCCTGGCAAAAGGGTTTGAGCTATGTGTGGACTAAAGACCTCCCCCGTAAGTCATCACTTTCGAGAGTTGTCGTGAGAGAACCTGGCTGACCTGCCAAGATAACGTGGACCCCGCCTCGCGGGCCAAAAGCTGCGTTTCCTCGTCTGACATTTATATAATTATTATATTTGGATTTCATAAACAAACAAGCAGTTTCTACTCGTTACAGACGCATGGATAAGAAAGACCTTAAACACACAATATTGCAATGATAACTGTTTGTATCTCAAATAGAGATAGAAAAGTTGTGTTTTACCTTCTCATAAACAAGGTATACTGGTTGTGAGAATTTTCTGCCTTGACATTATTATTTTATACTCTCTCTCAACCAGAAACTGTTGGTCTTTTCTGACTGTCTTGCCCTGGAGCTAGAGCCAAATTAGATTTATGAAATTTTTTTCATTCTTGATATTTAGATATTTCGTGATCATAGATAGGAATTATTATTGTTTTTTTCATTTTGACTCTAACTGTCAAATAAAGAGTGATTTTCAAACAGATGATTTATCAAAATTAGAAATTTTTCGAAAAGATCTTTAACAATTTGGTTTCAAATTAATATTCAGGGAAATTTTGATATTATAAATATCACTATAGAGTTATTTTTAAGGGGAACTGTAGTTTATTCATCACTAATGTTTTAAATTATAAATTTATTTGAAATTGCTTTATATATTTTATCTAGAAATTACATCTGGGAATGATCTTACTTGAAAAATAAAATTTGATATTTTTGTTTGGGTACAAATTCGTTTGAGCGTACTTAACTAATATTTGAAAATTTTTAAGATAAAAATGACTCTTTGATATGTTTCAAAATGTGGGTCAGGTAAGTCTTTCATATGGTAAGTAATTCTGTTTTTTTTTTCACTAAACAATGTCAATTCAAAGTTAGTTTACTAGTGTCTGATAATTCAAAAATTTGAAATTACTAAAACAATAGCTTATTATTTTGTTTTAAATTGGTATCTGAGGACTGTTTAGATGATGACACATTTATTTATTTATATCAAATAAAACAAAATAAATTTAATGATAATTTAACTATGAAGGATTTTAGAAAATTAGAGATTCTTCGAAAATTGAATTTACGATAAAGTTTAAGTTAGGTATAAATTAATCTTTTTATATGATAAACAGCAGTTTATTTATATATATTTATATAGTGTTGCTTACTTAAAATTAATTTTCGGATGCTCAAACCTAAAAGAAAAATTGTTATAAGCTTTTTGTTTAAAAAGTATATGAAATGTATTAATTAGGATTAACAATATGGTTTGTTTGTATTTTTGAGAACAACTTACTTAAGGGTGATTTAATAAAATTTTATTTTTCCAAATTTTATTCCAAGTTTTAATATTTACGAGTAAATTTGTGCGATTTTATAGTACCGTTTATTTTCTTAATTTTTTTTTCGCATCGCGTCTTACTAAGCCTTAGGGTTGTACGCCTGTATTTTCTTAATTAATCAAGTTACACTCTCTTTATCTTTCACTAGTTGTTGTACCCATTCTGAGTGAGAGAACTATATCAAGAAACATTGTTATCTTTTAATATACAGAAATTAACTCAAGGGAAAGTAGCGGAATCCTAAATTCACTTAAAATATAAATCCTTTATTGGTTTAAATTGTGTTACAAAACAAGAAAAGTAGACTGATTTAAACAAATGGGCCAGTTTCATAGTCAAATTTAGTACGCCTCAAGTGCGGCGCTACACTAAGTTCATGACGACACCTACCTAAACTCGAATAGAATGGGCCAATTTCCTATGCGAGAACGGCCCATTCCATTCGAGTTTAGGTAGGTGTCGTCATGAACTTAGTTTTTAGCGCCGCACTTGAGGCGTACTAAATTTGACTATGAAACTGGCCCATTGTAAGCATAGAGATTTATTCTAAACATGTGTTAAAAACTTAAAGAAAAACATGAAGGAAGATTTTCGACGTTTCTAACCTAATTCAATCCACTATTTTGAATCCGCCATATTAAATTTACTATTTTAAACTTTTTTGGAGAACATTTCATTAATACTTATCAGCATGCCAAATTTAAAATTTCTAGGATGTTTAGAAGTGTTATAATAATGCGTGTACTTTAAAAAATCAAGATAGCCATGATAATCACATACCAAAAATACCAACTAATACATTTTAAAAACAATCTTTGAAACGAAATATTAATCAGCTCATAAACAGATTGTTACGTCGTGTAATTGAGTTAGTTGAAATTTAGGAAGTAATATTAGGGGTGGGAGATAGGGAAGCTAAAAAAGTAATGATACCTTACTAATATCGATATTTTTCTTTCGATACTAGTATTTTTTCACTCTATAAATTTTTCCCAATACTCTTAGTGATATTAGTACTCACACTCCGGTATCGTATCGGTATTGAAAGAAACAACATTTTTTCTATCTTCACTCATTCTGGGCTTAAATTGTTACTAGAGTGGACCGTGGAGGAAGAGCAGATGACACTATTTCTCAATTATCACTCATTTTCTGAAACTATAGAATTCAATATCTTTTAGATTATTATAATTCATAGTTGTACCTTCATATTTATTTATTAATATATACTGATGTCTGACTGGATGACGGGTCGAATAACGACCGATATACTATCCCTTATTTATCAATGAGCATGGTCATTGCAAATTAAACAAAATAATCTTTTGTGTAGCCCAAAAAAAAAAACGAAGCAGAAAAGTTTGTGCGTTGTTTAAGCAGTTGAAGCAGGGCATTCATTCTTCTATTGTTTGTCAATAGTCAGTAATATATTTTGATAAAGTATATAAACGATAAATGTGGTTTAAAAAGAGCACCAGCCAGAAGTGAGTTATGGACTTTTTTTTTTAAGAAGTTGGATAGCGAAAAAGCATCTTTTGATAATTCTTAGCACCACCTCTTACTACCCGTTCAGATTATACGCTTAAATAATATTTAATCTAATGGGTTATGAATTAGTAAGACTGGATATAGAGGAAGTGAACCCGCATTTCCGTGGAGGGAGAGTGGAAACCATTTAGGAAAAGACACTTCCAGTTCCCCAGAGCGAGATTCGAACCTTGATCTTCCCATCCATGGAAATCTAGCTCAACACGAAACTTGTGCGCTAGCCAACCACGCCACCAAGGTGGGTAGCATCTTTTAAAATATTAAAAACCCTAGTAATATTTTAAAATTTGTTTTTAAAATATTTAAAACCATAGTAATTTTAAATGTTTAGATAAATATTTAAATACAATACTATGATGCAAAATTTGAAATTATAACTACTAGATAAAAAAAACATTTTCTCAGATTTAAATTTCGATACCGATACTTACTGTAAACGATACTTTTCTTTCGATACTAGTACGCTATAGATCTTTTCTATCCGATACTTTTAATGATTACAGTTTCAATACATTTCTTTCGATACCACATCCCTAGTGGGAGGGGTACGGATATTGTGTGGGTGTTGGGTGTTTGATTAGCCCCATTGGTTGACATTAGTTAACTGAGTTCCTTGTTGCTTGGCCGAAGGAAGGTCTACGTCTTCTGATCGCAAAATGGAGGTGAAGTCCCAGGTCATATCTTTCTAGGCAGTAGTGTTGGAAGGAGCTTGGGAAACTGGGTAAAGTGGAACCTTTTTAATTTTTAGGGGTCTGTGAGGATTGACCGAAGTCATTATCTGGTGAAAGGGAATATTGTTGATTGATTTTTTTTACTCGAGGAGTGGAGTGTGGTATCTGGAGGTGCGTCGGGTGTATTCAGGGTGGGGGAAGAAAGAATTTATCTTGGGAGGTGGTAGCTTATTAGGGAGACAAATACGGTAAAGGTGGTGGTAGTCATCTTCTTGGAAGTTTTTCTTCACCTGGTGCTCCGTTATTGGGAATCAGGTCTGGGTTCCTTGGCCCAATCCGCCCTTTGAAATGGTGCTCCTCATCGCGGTAGTTGTTACCGGGGCAGTCAGCTGAGAGGCGCTAACCTCAGGATGGTTGTTGATCGGGCAGTTGGCCGAGTAAAGCTACCTGTAGGCTGTTGGTTGAGTGAGCAATCATCCGGGTGGCGCTACCCGGAGCTGTCAAAATAAATCTAGATACTCCACATGTGTAGGAAAGTATACTAATTACTTTTTTTGTATCTCTCAAGAGGTCAGATAAACCCAAGGTTACTAGAATATAAGGTTTCCTCTCTCAGCCCTTTTCGTGGGGCTGATTAGGCCGGGTGCGTGACTTTAATAAAACATATTTATATAATATAATTTTCAATTACATTGGTTTACCTCAGACCGGAAGATGGTGTAACATCACCGAAACATATCATCGTAATAGAAGACTAAAGCTGATATAAAATAAGGAGAAGCGAATAAAATATAATAACAAAGAAGGTATAGCCCTATCATTTATTACTCCTTACCAAAAAAAATATGAACATGATTAAAAATACATACTATTTATCGCCATATTAAATTGGTAGCGAGTGTCTCAAGCTTACAGTGTATGTACTGTACACATCATAATATGATAGTATAATGACGTTGAGACTATTGAATTTAAAATATTTATTTGGTATTTAGTGACAAAAATTTTTAAAATATTATTTATAAATAGTTGAACACTTCAAGTGTGCACAATTATTAACAAGAAAGCACAGTTATCAAAATTAGCAGTGTAAACTGGATCATACACATCCTTAAGAAGAATTGTCTTCTTCACGACCTCATGGAATGAAAGGTTGAAGGAAAGAGTAAATTTGAAAGGAGGAGGATTCAAATATTGGATGACTTGAAGGAAAGAAGAGAGGACAGGGTGCATTAGTGGACTAAGTTCACTGACTAAAGGAATGGAACTGTCGTAAGACAGAACACCTTATAATAATAATAATATTTATAATGTATTTAAGTGAGTAATAAGGTATGTACATTGTACGGTGCATCAAACATTAAAGAGCTCTGGACAACCATCTCCTTTTGTAAGTCATAACTATGAGTGGTGGCACATCTAAAATATTTAACAACTATAGATTTTATTTGAGAAGATTGTATGTATAATACAATATATACAGTATACTAGATGATATATAATTATAATGATACAACTGTAATCTTAACAAATATGACTTAAAATTGACCTTGTTAAGTTATTAAATCATATTCAACTTCAGTTAAATAAACCATAACAAATCACAAGTTTGCATATTTAGAACTGTGTTATTATATAATTTTTACAAATTTATAAATAAACTTAAATGACATTTTATTAATCTACTCTATTATAATTTTTAAGTTTTATTAATACAAAACGTTCTTATTACATAAAGTTAGGTTTACTAATGGCTCTGAACTAATTTAGTAAGTGTCAAATATTATTGTCAAACAATTAATGTATTGTTTCCTATAAATAATTAATAAATATATGTATTTATCTGTGGCTCAGGTGCAGTTATACCATAGATAATGTAATGTGTTAGGATTCATAGGTGTGAACTCAGGGAGGTCTGGACCAGGTATCCAATCCCCTCTCCCACCCTCCAATCCTACAACTAGGGCCAGATGTTTGTATGAGATGTTCTCAAAATACATTATAAAGACAAATATTTGTATATTTGCAGCGAAAAATAAATAAATACTCTGTAATTTTAATTTGTTGAACGATTTGTAATAGAAGAGTACCAGATTCCGATCTTTGAGCCAAGTGTTTCAAGGTCACAGCTCTCTGTCCCCACATGTGCAAGGTTAGGATTTTACTTCCATTAACACCACGCTCGTGTGATCTTGAATGTTTTTAGAACTAATTTACAATAGTTTATTCCCCGTAAGTATGGCCTTACTAAACACAATATAACTAAGTATAGAGTTATACAGGATGGGGATGAAACAATAAGACTATTAGTAACTTGAAAATTAACACTTTAATTGAAATATAACTATTGACTAGCTAAATATAAGCAAACAATATAATACACTTTTTGATGATAATATCACTCATGTGAGCTCCACCGGATGTCAGGCAAACCTCAAAGTGTTGTTTATCACCTTTCACAGCATATATCGTTTAATGGTTTCCGTCTCACCTTGTACAACTGCGTTCTATATCAGATACATACATTTTTAATACACTTATCTAAATATGGCACTTTTTTTTTGTTCCACAAGTACACATTTAATACAATTAAAATAATAACATCATAAGTTTTAACTTGTCCAGGCTATTCACATTTAGTTACACAAATAGAATAAGTATCAAGAGAATATAATTTAGAAGCGGTGTGCCAATATTTGCGTGGAGATAGAATGAGAAACCTTTAAGTAAAATTATTATCCCTTCCATCTAGAATTAGAACCTTGACCTTCCAGTCTCTAACACACCATACAAGTTGAGCTACACTTTTAGTCCTTGTGTCTACCGATGTGGGTAATATAAAAACCGTATATGTAATAGAAATAACAAAGGTAATAATAAAGTTCATTTTGAAAGGAGTTTTGAACATTCAAGCAAACATTCATTTTAAGTGTTTATTTCCATTATGAGGCGTTAGCACTTGAAAACCGAGTACCCAAGTTGTAGCTAAAGTAGACAGAAGCTGTCAGCATTTCAGCTTTCTTCTTATTTCATGGAATAGCAATTAGTATCCAGGTTAGTTTATCCCTCCATCTCCATTCCTCCCCTACCTCCTAAGCCTTGCCATATCAACCCCACAACCCCACGTTCCTCTACCGAGCCATACAATTGTGAATTATAGAGTCATAGGCACTCCCTTATCCCCAATCTCCGGCCCCGTCCGCCCTTTTCAAACTTACTTTTTTTTTCTCGTTGATGAATCATTAAATATAGACAAGCAATAACGGTTTGGTGTGTGCAGGTTCCTCTCCACTCACCCCCGAAGCACCGTGGAGCCATCCTAGCTACAGCCCTTCACGCAAGCAGATGAAGTAGCAAGGTGGATATCATAAATCCAGTTCTTATTCACGAACGGGGAATAGTTACGTACCTGGAAGCTATATAAACGGGTCCATTCTTGTTTATATATATATATATATATCTGTTATCCATAAGGAATTTATAGTTTTACCTAGAGAATATAGTAGAATAACTGCATTATAAAAATGATTTTGGACATAATAATTTTTATTTGAATTCAATTTTAATATACTTGGTTGATTTAAAATTACATTTTAAAGTGTTGGACTATAATTGCTAATTGACTAATTTTATCTTGAAGTTCCCAACTAGGACTTGAACACAAACACTCTTGGAACTGATGATATATTTCAAGCTATTTCCTATGATTAAGACCTTAGTAATATCAGCCATGAAAGAGCCTCAGCCACTTGAATTGTTACTGTCCTGACTCGATTTCACCAGAGCATGTCTTTTAAAGAGACTTACAATGCCCGCTAACGATCAAATTCAAGTCATAAGAGATTATTCAAAATATACTTTCCTGGATATTCTCAGCCAAATATGGAACAGATCCAAGGACTAGCTTAAGGACGTTGCCTACCTGTGACGTCAGGGTAGGTGAATATAGGATTTACCATGTTAGTGAAATTACGTTATACTCGGTGAGTTTAAAAAATATATTGTTGAAACATAAACCACAAAATCTTAAATAATTCTTAAAATAGTCCTACAGTGTCACATAGTTATTATTTTTATCTCTAAGTAGTTTGTTTGTAAACATATTTTTGATAAATCCTCTACAACTTAGGCTATTTGACTTGGTTACGAAAATAGCCTGTAGGAATCTTCCTGACAGGATGTAGATAAAAAATTTCCGTGGTGGAATATGTCTATAATAGGAAACAAGAAAAAGTTAAAATTAAAAAGTAAGTCAGTGTTTTCAGAGCGAAAGTATAAAAGTGACTGTGTAAGCTCGTCAGAGGAAGAGGGAAAGAGTTATCAGCACATAAACAAGAGCCCTCTCAGGGTGAATTTCTCATTTTCTTCCCTCTCTTTCTATTTTGTACATTAGTGTCCACGCATAGTAGTGATTAGGCTGCTTAGATACTGTAAGTCAAGGTAGGATGCGATCCACCTCGCCAAATAGCTTCGAAATTTGCAAGTAGGCAACGTCGTTAGTCGGGGTGCATGTGATTTATTTTTATGAGTTTCCTTTAGGTTTGAAAGAATTTTTATTTAGAAATTGACATGATTTTTACAAAAGAATGCAAGCTTTATACAACACATTATTACTATTATTAATTAATATTAAATTTAAAGCTTGAATTTAAAACATACACTCACACAAGGGGCAAGTAGGGGATCCATTGTTTCTCTAACTGAAAGGTGGTCAGACAATACTTGCGTCTTAGTGCTTTGTTAATTTCCTTGTTATGTTTGATCATTCAAGAATAAATAATACAATAACATATTTGTATTATTATATGTTGAAATTTCAAAAAACTTCTAAGTCGCCTTATTTAAAAATTTTGTGTTTTATTTGAAACCATATTAATATTGGATAGGTTTAGTTCTATACTGAACCAATTCAATTGTCAGTAAAATTGTTTCAAAATCCTTTAGCTGTGGCAGTGGTTAGGAAACGTCCTATTCATAAACGTAACTTTGTTCAGGCAAATGATAGAATAATAAATTTAAAATTATATGTAATATATATCAAATATAAAAATGCTTATTTCTACTAATAACGGAACGAAACTCTATGGGGCAGTTTTTTTTATAGAGTATATTAACCTCATTGTTCAACCATTATTTTATATTCTGAAAATTGAAAAATTACACCCGGACACGGGAATCGGACCCATTAGAACATTCACAGATATATTTTCGACTTATATTTGTATATTCATGAAATCACTTCAATGTATACATATACGCTCATGTAATTTGATCCAAAGTTTACAGATCAAAGAACTAAAAATGTTATTTAGTAATCATAAAACAAATTTGTTTAGCTATTTAATTATAGACTAGTTTTTTAAATATAAATCTAGTTCATTATAGTTCATTTGAGGTCATTCAACAATTAAAATTTACTGCACAATTTTAACAAGTGAATAAATATAGGCTATAGATTGTAATTCAATGATTCCAAATAATTCCAAATCACATATTATAGGGGATCAAACATGCTATTTTGTGCATTTTGCGTGCCAAGGTAAAATAATCAGACTAATTTACAGTGCTAAAATTAAGCATAACTTTAATTAGAGATGAAATAATGCCTCTGCCCCATCCCATTCCCTTCATAATATGTCCAATTCCCTCTTAGAAATTTATATTTTATTTAGTTATCTAGAGAGGTTCTTCTGTCTGATTGGTAAATTAAATTTTTTGAACCCATTTAAACGTGTTTCTTCTCGTATAGCCCTCCCCCACCCCTTTTACCTTATTTTCCGAGGTCTTATTTAAAACTTTGAGACTATTCTGGCTATTTTAAGTGGTCCCTTTTCATTCCCTCCAAATTCCATTTTCTTTCACAGTAGGAAGAAGTTTTATTTTAGCACCACGTCTCACTACACATTCGGGTTATATACCTGCGTGCTAATTATATAAATGGTTTAGGGATGAGGAAAGATTAATTGATAGGAAATGCAAACGCATTTGCTTGGAAGGAGAGTGTAAAACTATTTAGAACATCCCCTTCAGTGCACCCAACCAGGATTGAATCCCGATTAACCATCTTTGGCAGTCTAGTTCAACACGAGAGTAGCGCGTTAGAACACGTGGCCATAGAAGCTGGTTTGGTTTATTAATTATGGAACTTTGTTATACCCCTTAACCCCACATCCCCCAACATGTTCAGCTAAATCTTAAAAATCTCAACTTATTTTGTTATCTGGAGGTGTCCTCCTACCTGTCTGCCAAATTTAGATTTTCTACTACACTTATGTAAATTGCTATTTTTCTCATCATACCACCTTCCTATTTCTCAGAGCCCCAATACAAATGTATGGTTTTAAGTCTCTTATGATTATTTAGAGTGTTCCCTTTACCTGTTTGCCAAATTTTAATTTTTTACTTTATTTAAAAAAAAACTATAGAACTCCTCCCCCATTTAACAGAACCACATTTTGGAATTTCTTATTTTTTATGTTTTTCTGGTTGTATGGATAGATCACACTATCTTCCTACCAAGGAAAATTCCAAGTTTCTAGGCTTAGGGGTTAGGGAAATACGGTGATGAGTGAGTCAGTGAGTCCCAAACCTTTCTTCCCCTCTCCACCTTCTTAGGGAAATAAAATTAAAAAGCCTTCAAAATATCTCATACAATTCTAGAAAGAAAACTTTGTATTAAATTTCAAGGCTCTATGTGCACTGCTTCAAAAAATATTGAGGTGAATTTTGAAAGCTTTCAACTAACAATTCACCCCACAGAGGTCAAATTAAAAATTGTATTAGTAATTTGTTTATCTGGAGATGTCTTTCTACCTGCCTGCCAAATTAGGATTTTATACGACCCTTTGTAGCTATTTTTTTAAGAATTTTGGGAGTGGTCCCTCTACCCTCCTGCCAAATTTTAGCTTTATACATCATTTAAAACGTTTTTTCAAACCATAACACCCCCATCCAATTTTGAAATTTCCTGTTTTTATACTTATAATTATATGGGGCTCTCACTTTATGTCTTTGCCAAATTTCAGTTTTCCAGCACATCTGGAAGTAGGCTTTCATTTCCGGAAAGATCTACTTTTAGATTTATATATTATAAGATACATGTTATAATAGTGCAGTTACATTTTGACAATAGAATAAACCTGAATTTCGTTTATCCAACTTAACCGCTATTTTTAGTGAGTTTAACTGGCACCAATTCTAACTAATTCTCTTTAGGTTTGTCTAAGTTATGGTTGTATAATATATTATTATAGGTCTAATTAAAGTAATAGTAATGTTTATGAAAAAAAAATATTTTACTAAGAAAAAAATTAATGCAAACATTTTCAAGGTTTGCATTTCATTTTGGTTCTTTTTTATTTTAATATAACTTTAATTTAGTTTCCATAATTTAAGTAAGAATGTTGAATCGTTCACTCCGACCAAACTACTTTATAAATTTAGTGTTTTTGGGTGTTGATTTTGTGTTCATTATGGATTGAATGTTATGTTAAGGATATTATCAATCTATAGTGTCACAGCTTTTTTTCATCAGGACCATTTAGGATATGATAAAACCTACTAATACTCATCTTGTTCCTTTTGTTCGTATTAAAAGCTTTCGAAATAGGTATATGTGCTACCTGAACATATCGAGGGAGATATGTCTTTAACATTCATTGGAACACTGAGAACGAGCCTCAATGATATTATTATTATTATTATTATTATTACTATCCCCGCGTCATACTACCCGTTCGGGTTATACGCACTTACGCTAATGTGTATTGGTAGTGTGATTGTGAGATGAAATGAAGGACCTACAGCTTAACGTGGAATCCGAACCACGGTGGAGGCCTGGCATTCCCCACATTCACAAGATGTCTTGTCAGAGGTGAAGGAAGGGTTTGGTAATCAGATAAATATTTGCCGCAACCGAGGATTGAACCCCGGCCGCCAGCACAGAAGTCTGACACCTTACCCCTAGACCACCAGGGCACCGTCAATGATATTCTCACGGGCTATAACATATAGTCTAAGTAAGTCTTCAATACAGGTTTTAGGTTATTGTGAAAAGGTTTTGTAAAAGCGAACAAAAGACATTTTGAAACAGTGATATCACTGGGGACAGAATCACATTTATATATGATATATTACTAGGATGTATTGAGATGTTTGTTCTTATGAAAAATATGAAAAACCAAACGAAATTTATTTTATCACCTTTGATTTTACGCTTTTAAATGACTACGAAAAGAATGGAAGTCAGTAGCTAAAACAATACCAAAAAAATACACATTTAAAATTATTTTAATTTACAAATTTGACCTATTTTGTGAGATATGCTAGTGATCATAAATTATATACTTCCAATCAAATATTTAATGGTTATTGATGAAGTGAAGAATCAACAATATATCATCAGCCTATTTTTACATCTTTTGATAAAACTCCCTTCTGAAAACATCTTAAACATTCTTTTCTCATTTTTGAACTTTGGTGTTTTTAATATTGGGGGAGAGGAAATGGGAAAGTTATTTCCGTCTCTCCCGTATTAGATTTCGCCTCATCCGGGCGGTCGTTAAAAGAAACAATTAGTCTAAGGAAAAAACACTAACACAAGCGTAACACCAACGAAGAAGGGTGGGTACAGCACAGCCAATAAATATAGCGCTCGTTACGTACTCTCCATACTTGAATGTCCTCCTTCACCAAAAACTCCCCCCCACCACAACTAAAATACACCCACCCCCTTTTCCTTTTATGGGAAACTTTTAGTAGATGTGGGCAAAGTAATCGGGAAGTTAAGGCTATAAAATACAGGTGTTGCGTTTAGGAGTTCCCAAACAAGTGAAGAAGCAGTCAAGAGAGATAAGGTTAAGATACACGAGACAACACCAGCCCCCCCAGTAGGGGTAAGTTATGGAGTATGACAGGTCTCCAACTTACAGAGGAATGGGTAGGGTGGAGGGAAGGGCTTTCTTTACTATTAGCTAACTAAAATGCCACGATCTTTTTCAAAAGCAGAAAATTGTTTCTATAACCTTATGAAAGGGACCCCTTCTCTGGTCGAATGTTTGTTTTTTGGATGACACACCTACACTCACACGCAGTTCATTCTACTGAGCGAAATGAATGGTTTAGTTATTCATTCTCTATTACATTTAAAATGTTGGTTTTTAACATAAACTAAAAGAATATAGTGTAATTCATCTACGAAATGAATAATTATTTTGTTTTACATTATTACAAAAGAAAAGTTTATGAAAACTTTTATATTTTCTAATAAGGGAGATCTACTGGGTATCTCTAGTCCAGATCCCATAAAACAAAATAGCTAACAATGCTTAGAGTCATCACAAAAGTACCGAATATACAGGATAAAATACGATGCAGAAAATGTAGCCCATAAATTTTATGCATAAAAAAGGATGCTTTAAGAAATTAAAGTGTTTTATTTTCAGAAATTGTGTATTTAATGAAAATTACCCGAAAAAACTTGATAAAGATAAAAAATAAAAATAGTAACATTCCTGTTTTTAGGATAATGTGTTTGAACAAATTAGTAGAAAAATTTCATTTCAATATTCTCAGTCCCGTTCTATTGATTAATTCTAACATTGGAATAAAATACTTTTAAATAAAATAAAACAAAATAAAATTGTTTTTTAATCAATAGAACGGGACTGAGAATATTGATAAACTAAAAAGTGTACTTTGTTTTCAATTATATTATTACTCCAATTCTTATTATTTGCATACATCTTCAGAAATTGTTCATTCTGTTTTTCTAGTATTTATCTATTTGAGTAATTTTACTGATTTGTCTAAATACTTATAGGGTCCAACCTATCATTTGATTTTGTCTAAAAGTAAAATTATTAATTCATGTCTATTAAAATGAATGTCTCTTTCTGATTTCCGAGTGCAGTCTATATTTAAACAAATTTGTTTCAGAATCATCCCAAATGGTCTTTATCACAGAAGGGGACTGTAAAATAATTCACAAGTTGTTTTTAAGAAGCAATAGTTTGGATTAAAAGCTAATCTATATATCATAAAAGTGAATTTTCGAGAAATATTTTTAAAGCCCAAAACTCCAAGAGTTGAAGATTTGTCTCAAATACAAAATTAAATTCCCATAAGAATTTTATTTCATCCATAGTGTGTATTCAAAGTTAATTTTTTGAAATATGTATTCAACGACTAAAATGCGTTATTATATGAATTAAAGAACTAATATTTCTACAGCTTCTATAATGTGTATTCAACGACTAATATTGGTATATACGTCTTTATATGTATTAAATAACTAATATTTATACATCCTCCGTGATGCGTATTCAACATTTACTTTTTGTACATTCGCCATTATTTGTATTCCAGTACTAACAATAATATATCCTCCATAATATGTACCTATTTAAGAACAAATATTTGTACATAATCCAAAATATTTATTCAAGAACTACACCCTCTATTAAAGGTTTTTAAGCACCAATAAATACTACTTTCTCCATAATGTGAATTATATTACTGATAATAGTTTGTATTTATCTTACTGTAAATGTTTTAAGACTAGTAAATTTTAGAATTGACTGATAACTCCTTACAGCTCACATCACCAATATCGGGTGCTAAAAGCCAGAAATATTTTATATAATGTTTACATTTTGACCTTTTACCAGCTTTCATTGTTAGGTTAGTTTATTGGTCCTGAGCCACTGCGACACATTTCCTAAACTGTAACTCAGAACCATGTTAGAACCTGCAGAAAAGAGTCGGGTGAAAGGGGAATCCCTCGTTCTAGATTTGACCAGCTCCAAGGCCGTATTCAGGGAGGTTTTGGGGGTTCAAACCCTCCCNTTCAAACCCCCCCCCCCCCCCAAATTTAATAAACAAATTACATATGGCTTTATTTATGGTTAAAACAATATTAAATTTAGGCACAAGTACAAATTAGGTGGCCGTGTTACCATAAAAAACACTTCAGAGAGCTTTTAGAGTAGTTTAATATTAGATTTTGTCCATACTTCGGCAGTTATGGTGCTATCTTATATATAAAATTCTCGTGTCACAATGTTCGTTCCCGTACTCCTCCGAAACGGCTTGACCGATTCTCATGAAATTTTGTGAGCATATTGAGTAGGTCTGAGAATCAGCCAACATCTATTTTTCATACCCCTTAGTGATAAGGGTTGTCCACTCTTAACATTTTTCTATAATTTTTAGACATTTTTTAAATATCTTTATATAATTCTTATACCAGTGTGTAACGGGCAGCGTGGGGGGGGAGGGGGGTTGTGAAG